>SJYT01041838.1:648263-667956 GCA_006410635.1 Cephalophus harveyi
CGCCGAAGAATTGATGCTTTTGAACTGTGGTGTTGGAGAAGACTCTTGAGAGTCCCTTGGACTGCAAGGAGATCCAACCAGTCCATTCTGAAGGAGATCAGCCCTGGGATTTCTTTGGAAGGAATGATACTAAAGCTGAAACTCCAGTACTTTGGCCACCTCATGAGAAGAGTTGACTCATTGGAAAAGACTCTGATGCTGGGAAGGATTGCGGGCAGGAGGAGAAGGGGACGACAGAGGATGAGATGGCTGGATGGCATCACGAACTCGATGAACATGAGTCTGAGTGAACTCCGGGAGATAGTGATGGACAGGGAGGCCTGGCGTGCTGCGATTCACGGGGTCCCAAAGAGTCGGACACGACTGAGTGACTGAACTGAACTGAACTGTGGTGTCACTCCTGGGGTTCTTCATTCGTGTATCTTTTCTCCTTGGCCCCTACAATCATTTGAACTTGCAGCCCTTAATTTGATTCATATCTAAGCTTTTCAACTTGCAAGCATCAAGGCTGACCCTCTGATTTTACAAATGGGGAAACTGAGGCAATCACATGGTTGGGTAGAGGCTGAACTAGGTGCTGGTCTTCTGACTTAGTAATTCCTCTTTCTGCTGGAGCCCTGTTCCCTTTCTCCCTATTCATTAGCAGGAGGTGAAATTCTTGAACTTTCTCTCCAATGAGGTAACTAAAATGTATTACCGAATTTTCTCCCTTTAATTTGGAGAAGCCTTGGTTGCTTGGTAGCTGTTTCAGCAGATAATCTGCTCTAAGGCTTTTAACTCCTCTAATTGGAATTCATGATCTAGGTAGGGCAGGGTCTCCAATGTGAAGTAGGTCAGATTAACCATTGGAATTGAAGAGGACAACAGAACTATTTCTAAGTATAATTTTTATCTAAAATAATAGAAAGGTATTCAGCTCTACTAATACTGAATATTCCAGTTGGCAGTGATGCCCCCTCAGACTGTAGGTTAGATAGTCTTGGGTCCCTTAGCGATTTGAGAACTGCAGAGGGAAGAACTGGAGTTTTCCGAAGTTGAGAGGCTGGAAGCAACACACTTTTATTCACTTACCTCTGTCATGTGTTGAAGGTAAGTCGATTAACTAACACTACTTAGACATTAGGGGCTTCCCTTGTGGCTCAGCTGGTATGCAGAAAGACCTGGGTTCGATCCCTGGGTTGGGAAGATGCCCTGGAGAAGGGAAAGGTTACCCAGTCCAGTATTCTGGCCCGGAAAATTCCATGGCCTATATATACAGTCCATGGGGTTGCAAAGAGTCAGACAGGACTGAGCAACTTTCACTTAGAAACTAACACACACTACTTAGAAATTATTTGTGTGCTCTCTCCATTCTTGGACAACTGTTCATTTCACTCTCTATTTTTTGGAGTATCTTTCATGTTGACAGTGGAGTTGATTACAGCAGCCCTTGAAATGGGTTTTTAGGTCTGGGGTGGAACTGAAAACTTTTCTCTTTCCCAGTCTCCCACGGTGAATCATCTCATATTGGTAGGTTCGGACTTTCAGATTCATGCCAGTCTGCCATTAATGATGGACACTGTGGTCTCAAGCTGGGAGAACAGCCTGTCCTGTTGCAAGCTGGCAGCCTCCTAGGGCCCACTGGCAACAAGAGCTCAAGAGAGAGCACCCGATAATGGATGGCATTTGATGAAGAATCTCAGTGAACGGCCTTCTACAGTGGCTGCCCATAGAAGAGGCAGCTGAATGATATTGCCCTGATCAACTGCCCTTATCAATCTGTGGGACCCAGGACAATTGTACAAATGGAGGCCCACTTACCATATGTCTAAATGCTCAAATGTTAAATAAAGCTTTATCAAGTCTCCTACTTTTACAAATACACTGTCACGATGACTTGGATTGCCAGGTTCAGATTTAGAATTCTTGAACTTCTCCATGTTCTGGCTGGAATTTCACCCAGCCTATAGCCTACCTCCCTTTTCCTCCTACCTCTAACTCCTTCTACTATGAGGAGCTCCATGCACACGCTGGCACATGCCAGCGCCTGTGTGCCAGCTCGGTCCTGACCCCTGTGCTTGGCTTTCTTTGGGGCTGCAACATGTGGACCTTGCTGATGCAATCTGCTTGTGGGAGGATGGCCCTTGGGAGGAAGCTCGAACAGCCCTGGAGGGAAAGTCTAGGGTCCAGAGTGGGTGGTCAGGGAGATGGTGTGTGGACTCTGGGTGGGCGCATCCCCTTCACCTCGCTGGCTCCTTCCCCAGGGAGAGGATATAGCTGGAGGAGGACCAGATGGGGGCTCTGTGGCCACTCTAGTTGTAATTGAACCTACCTTTCCCAAAAGGCCGGAGAAGGCAATGGCAACCCACTCCAGTACTCTTGCCTGGAAAACCCCATGGGCAGAGGAGCCTGGTAGGCTGCAGTCCATGGGGTTGCTACGAGTTGGACACGACTGAGTGACTTCACTTCACTTTCCCAAAAGGCAATGGCCAAGTGGCTGAAGAGATGCCTTGGGGAGAAGATGGCGAGAATCATGCAAGCAGAGGAAGAGGGCAGAGTTCATATTCCTCCTACTCCAGGCATTGGGTCAGCCACACACTTTTTCAGGGCCTTCAGGGTGAAGGTGGCACTTAAAAACTAGAGAGAAAAGGATTGCTTTTCTAAAGAAAACTGGACTACAGAGAGATTATTTTGAAAACAAATGCTTGGAATGATTCTTGTTCAGGGATTACTGTTGATATTTTTACATGGTTCAACATTATGTAAATTACCTATATAGAGGCTCAAAACTGTACACAATGTAAAGACTTGGAAATGGCATTTTCTAATATAGTTTTAAATCATCCCATTGTGTATAACGAAGCGAAACAACCTAGGGCTTCTCTGGTGGTCCAGCGGTTGGGAGTCCACCTGCCAGGCAGGGGTCGCAGGTTTGATCCCTGGTCCGGGAGGATCCCGTGGGCCCACATGCCACAACTACCGAGCCCCTGCTCTAGAACCCTCCAGCTGCAACTACTAACCCCTGTGCTGCAACAACTGAGCCTGTGTGCTACATTTACCAAAGCCCGCCTGCCTGGAGCCCATACTCCACAAGAGAGCCATTGCAATGAGAAGCTCACGCAGCACAACTCGAGAAGAGCCTCCGCTTGCCACAACTAGAGGAAGCCTGCGTGCAGCAATGAAGACCCAGCACAGCCGTAAATAAATAAATGTTGAGTAAATTGTGAAAAAAATCATCTCAACCTAACATGTCAGGGAATTTTAAACTTATGGGTTAAAAGCATAAAAAGTCAACACTCTTGAATCCATTTTCAAGAATAATAGCTTAACCTCAGGGAAGACAGAAGGAAGCAGAAAGATTTCAACCAAAACTTTTGCAAAACTGGTGTATGGGATGGAAAAGCTGGAAAGCATTTTAGAAAACAACTACAGCAAGTGAAACCCTTCTTCCAGTTGGAAGACATATCTTTATGAAGTTATTTTTCCATTTATGACAGCCATTAAAATCAATAATTGATTAGAAAATCTACCATATGATTATAAGCCAAGAATTTAAAAAGAACGAAGGCTATTGAGTCACATTGTTTTCAATATGCAAACAGTAATAATGGTTTAATGAGAGTAAAAAGATTTTCTGATGTCATTGAATCATTGTTTCCAAAATGTTCTTTATCACTTCTTCTTACACTTTTTCTTGCATCTGCTTCACCATTCAGAGAATATGCTAATAGAGTAGAATATGTAT
The DNA here is from genome assembly GCA_006410635.1 of Cephalophus harveyi. Taxonomy (NCBI): domain Eukaryota; kingdom Metazoa; phylum Chordata; class Mammalia; order Artiodactyla; family Bovidae; genus Cephalophus; species Cephalophus harveyi. The sequence goes on from SJYT01041838.1 coordinate 651,988, forward strand.
ATGATTTGTGAGTAAATATATCAATATTGGGGGAGAAGTTTCAAAATGTTTTGCCTGATCAGAAGTTTGGAAAACACTGGTTTAGGGTAGAACGTGATCCAGGGTGAAACCGCAAGTGGCCCCTTTGCCTTCGAGACTTTGGCAGGTCTGTCTGAGAGTGGATGCTTTCTTCTTACTCCTCGCAGACCTTGCAAATAAATTATACCATCTGCTTCTGGGGGAGGCAGGGCCGGGACTGTTTGTTAATGTATTGCATCTAGCACTCGGGAGCTTCTGGTTTCTATTTCATAATTGGAGTGAAACAGGCAGCCAGAGTCACAGTTTGCTTTTGGTTAAACTCTTGGTTTTTAGGACTGATCTGAGGAATCCTGTTTACTCAGTCCCAAACAGAGAAGTCACTGCTGAGGGCAAGAGACAGCAAAAGCCACCAAGCAGCGATGAACACGCCGGTGCTGTGTGAGCAAGTGTTTGATAACAGATGTAAGGGGCTAGCAGTCATAGGCACCGTCACTTGTAGGATGCTTATCCAGTGCTGCGCAATTGGCTTTATGTGTGTTCAATCCATATAACGTCTCTATGATAAGAACTAACTCACCCTAATTTTCAATTTTGCAATAATTTTGGACTTTTAGCAAAAACTGCAGAAATAGTACACAGAGTTCCCATATACCCTTTATCTGGCTGCCCCCAATGTTAGCAAGTTACCTACCACTGTACAAGCATCAATCTCCAACCCCAGGAAATTCACACGGGAGCAATTCTGTTAACTCAACTGCAGACCTTATTCAAGTTTCACCAGTGTTTCCCACTCACATCCTTTTTCTGTTCCCAAATCCACTCTAAGAACCTACAGAGCATTTAGATGTATTGTCTCTTAGTCTCCTCCAATCTGTGACAATTTCTCCACCTTCCTTGATTTTTCACGGCCTCTGATTGATGAGTAGCGGTGAGTTATGTCTTTTCATTTGGGTTAGTCTGGTGTTTTCTCAGATTAGGTTGAGCTTATGAATCTTTGGCAAGAACAGTGCAAAAGTGATGTTGCATTCTCATGGCATCTTATCAGGGGTTACAGGATTTCCCTGTGTCTTATTATTGGTGATGCTAACCTTGATCAGTTGGTCAAGGTTGTGCCTGTTGAGTTTCTCTGCTGTAAAGTTCTAAGATTTCCTTTTGTAATTAATAAATATCCTGGAGGTGATACCTTCATGCTCTGTGAGTATCCTGTCTCTCTGTAAACTTTTGCCCACTGATTTTAGCATTTGTGGGTGGATCTTGCCTGAAACAATTATTACTATGATGTTTACCTAATGGGATTCACTCTCATTTTATACATTAAGCAAATGAAGCTCACAGAGCTGAAACCACTTGCCTAAGGCCATGACCCTCCTCTGCTCAGAAACCTGCCATGGTTTATCCTCCGTCCCTGCTTTCTTTCTCTCCCTCTTATATGCTATTTTTAGTGATACTTTATGTATATATGTAAATAGGTGTTATTGATGGCCTGTCAACCTTCCTAGCTGGAATCGCCATGAGGCCAGTGAGTTTGTGTATCTGGATTACTGCTGTGTCCCCAGCATCTACGATAGTGCTAAGCACACAGTAGACGCTCAATAAACGACTGTTGAATGAATGATTAAGCTCTGGAACATGAATGAAGGACTTCGGGCATATTCTGTTTGAGTGAGTGAAGTCGCTCAGTCATGTTCGGCTCTTTGCGACCCAGTGAACTGTAGCCTACCAGGCTCCTCTGTCCATGGGATTCTCCAGGCAAGAATACTGGAGTGGGTTGCCATTTCCTTCTCCAGGGGATCTTCCTGATCCAAGGATCAAACTTGGGTCTCCTGCATTGCATGTAGATGCTCTACCCTCTGAACCACCAGGTAACAAAACACCACAACTCAAACTGTCTTTGCCCTAAAGGGAGGTCAGAGGTTCTCCTAACTGCAAATCTAGGGATAGGGCAGGCTACAGAGGCATGCTTCAGGACTATGGCCTCATTTCTCCTTGATTTTCTCAGCCCTCCGGGTCTCCTGCCTATGGGTTCATTCTTGGGCTGCTCCTTTAAGAACCTCTAGAATCAGGACTTCCCTGGTGTCCAGTGGTTACAACTCTGCACTCCCAATGCAGGGGGCCTGGGTTCAATCCCTGGGCAGGGAACTAGATCTCCCATGCTGCAACTAAGTGTTGGCATGCCCCAACTAAAGAGTCGCATGCTGCAACTAAGACTTGTCACAGCCTAATAAATTAAATAAATATTTAAGAAAGAATCTATAGATGCCTCTTTTTCCCTTTCCAGCTCCATTTTGCCTACTGAAGTCTTCACTCTCCAGTGGGTCTTCACCAGGTGGTAGACCCTGACCACTGCAGGTTTCCATCACCCTCACATTAGTGCTCCCAATGGAAAGAGAGGACTTCTGGTTTACAAGATTTCCAATAAAATTCTGGGACTGGGGTTCACAAGCTCAGGTTGCATTCAGTGCCTGCCCTTGAACCAATCTCTGTGGACAGAGGGAGCAAGTTCTCTGGTTGACCAGGTCCAGGTCTGTGCTCACTCTCAGTACTGGGGCTGTGTCATCCCCTCCAGCAGCTGCATAGATTAAAGCTTGGAGAATGTGGTTTCAGAAGGAGACCTGGAGTTTCTAGAGGAAAGGGGAATATACACTGGCTGGGAAAAAACATTACCCTTCTATACGTCAATTACTATATGCCCTCCCTGGTCACACCCCCTGGGATTCTGCTTCTTTCAGCCTGGAGAGGGGTCTAAGCATTTGTATTTTTAGGAAGCATACCAAGGGGATGTTGATTTACAGCCAAGATTGAGACTGACTGGTTTATGGAATTTGCTGTAACCTCCCTGGAATAAGAAGGGGGCCCATTTCACAAATGCGATTCTAAAGTTTCTCAGGTGAAAGGCATTGACAGGAATTCACATCCATTGTCTGGAGACTGTGATAGGGGACATCTGTTACTTTGTGTGCTCAGCATCCTTTCCTTCTTCCCATCCAAGAGCCATCAATTTCATGGCCCTGCCTCTCCTACTTTAGGGCTTACCATGTGACTCAGAAGAGCCAATTAGAGTCATCCATCTCCTGGCTATTGTGATTGGTTCAAGAATGGGTACCTGACTTAAGTCAGGCCATAGACCTAGTCCTTTGTTTGGAGATATCTGGGAAATGTTGCTCCATTTACTTTCACAAGTGAGGATCATAGGAGCCCAGAACTTGACAACAGTGTTTGCCTTAAAGCGGGAAAAGACCTGCCTATAAACAAACCAACCTAAAGGAGAGAAAAGGGACCAGTGATGTGTTGCTAGTGCCCTGGGTTCAGCCATGATTGAATCTGATGCAACCATTGGACTTTCAGTTGCCTGGGCTAACAAATTCCTTTGTTCTGTTTAAGTCAGTTAGGGTTGTGTTTCTGTAACTGGAAACCAGAAGAGTTCTGATCAACTCAGTAGAACTACGACCACCTCAACTTTAAGATGAGGTAAGGAGTGGTATAAGAAACGTCTTTTGAATTTTGAAGAATAAGCCATCACACATCTCTACAAATATCACATGTAAGTCAACCTGTATATTGAGTATCTTCGAGGTATAAGGCATGGTATTAGGCACAACCGGACAAGTAAGGAACATCTTAAAGATGAATGAGACATGGTCCAGCCCTTGAAGCCTAGAAAATGCTATGCAGCCATTCTTAGACTTTGTGCATAAATAAATATCACCTGGGGCATTTATCCTCATTTCTCTGGGTCTCAGTCTCAGAGACTGATTCAATAGGCCTGGGGTAGGAACCAACAATCTGCATTTTGTACAAGCCTTCCCCACCTCTCATCCTGCAGGTGATTCAGACCCCGCTTGAAACTGATAGAGTAGGAGAGACAGAGAAAAGGAGAGAAGAACAAGAATGAGATAAGAAAAAATATTGAAGAAAAAATGCTGAAAATGGGCTTTCCTGGTGGCTCAGACAGTAAAAAATCTGCCTGCAATGTGAGAGACCTGGGTTTGATCCCTGGATTGGGAAGATCCCCTGGTGGAGGACATGGCAACCCACTCCAGTATCCATGCCTGGAGAATCCCCATGGGCAGAGGAGCCTGGGGGGCTGCAGTCCTTGGGGGTCACAAACAGTCAGACACAACTGAGTGACTAAGCATGCAATGCTGAAAATGCCACAAATTTGATGAGAGACATAAACTCACCCATTCAGGATGCTCAATGAACACCTAGAAGAATAGAGATGAGAAAGGGGATGCTGACGTCAAGCTGAAGAGCAAGTCATGAAAGCAGCAAGAGAAAAACAACATATTACAAATATGGGCAAAGATTTGATTAATGTTTGACGCTCCATGGGAAAACACAGAGCATAGAAGGGTGAAGCCATATGATTAAAATGATGAAAGAAAGAAAAAAAATTGTCAACCCAGAATTCCATATCCAGTATGAAGATATTCTACATTCATCAAGAATGAAGGATATTATCAGATGAGAGAAAACTAAAAGAATTTGCTTTGCCAGTGGTTCTGCCTGCAAGAAGTGTTAATGGAATTTCTTCAGGCGGAAGGGAAATGCTACCAAATGGAAATCTCATGCTTCAGAAAAGAATGTAGACCATTACAAATGTTAAATAGTTGGATGAATACCAAATTCTATGTTTTCACTTTTTCCCTTCTAATTTCTTTATAATACATATCTATGTTTAAACATAGGCTATAGCATTATCTCGGGTTTATAATGTATGTCGACTTAATACAGATAACAACTATAACAGAAAAGATGGGAGAATGTGGATCTATAAAGTTATAGTATTTCTACCTTTTACATGAAGTGATATAAGCCTCATTGTAGGGGGACTATGAAAAGTTAAGAATATACCCTGTAAAGCAATTTAAAAAATAATGCAAAGATGTATAGCTAAAACTTAATACAAAAATTAAATTATAAAACCAATTGTTACAGGGCAAATTTTGTTCTCCCCTCCCCTAAATTCATAATTAATTAATTAAATTTGACTGCAGCTCTTGATTGTGAATCTTGGCACCCTGCTCTCAGCAACCTTGAGTGAAAGACGGTGAGGCTATCAGGAGGTCATGGAATTTGGGGAAAGGCTTTGGAACAGGGGTAAGGAACAGGAAGGACCAAGGACGCTGTAGGAGGCAGGAATTAATCCCCCTGTGTCTTTTAGTCACTCTGAGCTCACATTCCAGAGAGGAAGCCGCCTGTTGTCCTAGCTTGGGTTACTCCTGTGCCCTTTCCTAGGCCAGGGATGGGGTCCCACCTGATTAACAACAGTGCCGGGGTCCCTAAGACACACGCAGTGGGGGAAGAGAACTCATGGTCCTTGGACTGGATCTGGAAGGGGAGGTTAGAAAATCACTCATTCATTCATCCAGAAAATGTTTGTGTTAAATTGTGCTTATGGAGGCCAAGCTCCAGATGACCACTTGGGCAGGACTCAGGTAGGAGAGATGAGAAGAAGTAGGTTCTGGCTGGCGGGGACCTGCAGTTGTCTGTCTACTTCCAGAGCAGGCAGTGGGGTCCCACAGACACCGGACAGACTTGGGCTGGCATCTCGGCTCCGCTCCTCTCTGGTGACTTTGGACAAGTCATCTTAGCTCTCTGAACCTGTTTTCTCCTCTGTGAAATGGGAATAAGACTCTCTACCTCCAGGGAAGGAAGTGGTGTTCTGGAGCCTGAAGATTATATAACTTTGGGGGGTCCTTTTTGAGAATAAGGGCATAAGCAGGTCTGACTTTTGCCAATGTTACCATACATGCTGTCAGGAGCTTTCCCAGAGGTCTTCTTTTAACTTTAATAGCCTCAAGGTAAACCCATTTGGGGCTTCCCAGGTGGCACTAGTGGCAAGAAACCCACCTGCCATTCAGGAGATGCAAGAGACGTGGGTTTCAATTCCTAGGTTCATAAGATCCCCTGGAGGGCACGGCAACCTACGCTCGTATTGACTGGAGAATGCCATGGACAGAGGAGCCTGGTGGGCTACAGTTCACTGGGTCACAAAGAGTTGGACATGACTGAAGCAACCTAACTTGCACGCAAACCCACTTTTGCTTTCATGAAGACTTTTTCTCATTTTTTTTTTTTAATAATGAAACAAGACACGTAAAGAACTCAGTGCCATGTCCTAGCACAGAAATGCTCATTACTAACAGCAAACAATTAAATAGCCAGCCAATGCTCTAAGCACTTAACAGAGATTAACTTGTTTAATCCTCATTGTGGTGTTATAGGGGAGGTGCAACTGACTACTCCATTTTACAGATAAGAAAATCGAGGCCCCAAGGGTTAAGTGATCAGTGCCACGTCTCCCAACTTGTGAGTGTTCTGGCAGTCTGGCTCCAGGGTCCCAGCTCTTAACCACTTGGACTTTATGGCTCTTGTTGAAAGGCAGGAGGTTTTTATTGCCTTTTCTTGAATATCATGAACATGCCCCATTGCAAGAAAGTCTCTCTAAGCAAAATGAGACCTTTATCCTGTAATGTAGGTGAAAGCCCCTTTGGAACTCCAGAAGCCTGTTTTCTGAAGGTTGCACTCCTGGTGAAAGAAAACTTCTCCTCCCCTAGGGAGGTCGTGTGAACATGCTACCCCCAAGAACACATGTTACACATGACCAGCTTGCCAGAGTCCCAATTCCCCGACATTACACAGTCAACTCGGAACTCAATTAACTTTCGCCTCCACTTTATATTATCCCTAATGGGAAAACCGGGGACAAACCCAGTTGTACTTTCCATGCAATTTAACTACGCGTAGAACCAGACATGCAGACACTGTCTTAGGAGCGGAACTTGCCCCATATGGTTGTTTCAAAGGTGGGATTTGTCCTCCCGTGGAGGATGGTCATGGCCCACCTGCAGGGCGGTGACTGAGGCTGCTGAAGGGTTAACGCTAACCATTTGCTGGAAGCACCTGCGCTGTTTGCTACAAGAAGCACCTTTTTAAAAGTTGCAGGGCAGGGCGTGCTGTAGCCTCTGTACAAGCACCCTCTTCTTTCAGCTGAGGAGTGAAATCACTTGAGTGAATCACAGCAAACAGCATGAGGGTCAGAGGGCCATCTTGCCCTGGAGAAGCATCTCCAGGTTGTTATACCCATTGGAGGAACACACGTCACCCACATGGGTTCCGCTGGAAAACGTGATTGTCCAATTGCTTTAATAGGGTTGTTTTCAAGACCTGATCTTGAGAGCAGTGCTTCTTCCCTCTCACCCCGCTCTCTGCCAAACTGTTAACTCATCAAATGTGAAGGCAATTCAGGATCTTCAGTCTCCTTCTTCAGTCCTGCAGCGGCTTCTCACTGCCTCTGGGATCAAGCCACCCTCAGGTGGCTGAGACGCCCTGTGGCCTGGCCTCCCAGACTCATCTCTCACGTTGCCAGCTCTGATAGGACCTTGAGTCCTGAGCATTCCTTGGAGTCCTCTGAAGCATCACAGGTTTTCTTTGATCTTCACAGCCTCTGCCTGGAACTCTCCTTTGCTTCCACCTTCCCTCAGAATAAGTTATTTTTTAAATTTTTTTGGCTGACCCAGCATAATTCCCTCTTCTGGTAATAGCATTTCAGCCTCCTTGGGAACCAATCCATTCATCTCCAAATCTGTCCACTTAATTAGGGTAGATGTGGTCACACTATGAAGGCGGAACAGCACCTGTGCCTGGCCAGATATATATATATATATATATATACACAACCCTAAGAGCCTCCCGTGTGCCTGCTAAGTCATTTCAGTCATGTCCGACTCCTTGAGACCCCATGGACTCCAGGCTCCTCCAGGCTCCTCTGTCCATGAGATTCTCCAAGCAAGAATACTGGAATAGGTTGCCATGCCCTCCTCCAGGGGATCTATCCCTGACCCAGGGATAGGACCATGGGTTGCCATGCCCTCCTCCATGCCATCTCCTGCGGCTCCTGCATTGCAGGCGGGTTTTTCACCACTGAGCCACCAGGGAGCCCCAGAGACTTCTATTTTGCAGCACTTATGAGCACGTGAGCACATCATGGGGTCGCAAAGAGTCGGACACGACTGAGCGACTGAACTGAACTGAGCACATCAAAGATTTGCAGTAATTCCTAAGAATGAAATAAACAACAGCTTCAAGAATTCCTAGGAATTCGGGACCTCCCTGGAGATCCAGTGGTTAAGACTCCACACTTTCGGTGCAGGAGGCGTGGGTTTGATCCCTGGTTGGGGAACTAGCATGCCGCAGGCTGGGCAGCATGAGCAGGCAAATAGGTTGACTCCCAGCTCCATGTGCCCACACTCCCCTTTCTCCTCCACTGCAGGGACTAGAAAGCTGCTAACTACCCTCCCCACCTCCCCTGTTAGCTGGCTTCCTGTGGTTCTGGCGGCACCGTGGAGTTAACGGAAGGTGGGAGAGGGAAGAGGTCATTTCCCTGCTCCTGGTGATTCCTTTGACCGGTGACAGAGACAGCAGAGTGACATGCAGCTTCTGACCCTACCCGGGCAGCTCCTTTCCATCAGCAGCAGACTCAGAGGCACCACGCCTGTGGACTCCGGTAACCTCACATCCTTCATCTCATTCCTCCAACCCTTCCAATACTTTCATAATCAATCCCCTGCATTAAATTCCGTCGGCGAAATACAAGATTGAATACTTACTGATAAAATGAACTGGTGTAATCCACACCTTAGAGGTTATCTAACCCAGCCCACGATCCTATTCATGGAGAACGGCCCCCAGTGACCTGTGGTCAAGTCCCCGAGGCCAAGTGTTTACCATGTGACTCCCCCCAACCCCCGTGCCACCTTTGGCCACTGTTGCCTCTCCAGTTTCAGGCCGGACAGTGAGATTTGTCCTCCGGAGAATTAGAACATGTGACACGCAAACACTGAGTGGGTCTCTGCTGTTACTCAAGTTTAAAACAAGCCCTTGCGCGTGCGCTGTGCCGCAGGTCTCGCCTGGATTGACCCTGTCCTCTATGGCATTGCCGGGACGCAGTCTTTGGTTGTCGCAACTTGGGGGTGCTACTGCCATCTAGTGGGTGGAGGCCAGGGGTGCTGCTAAACATCCCTCAACGCACAGGGCAGCCTCCTCCACGAAGGTCGGGAGTCAGGATACAGGAGCTGGAGGTTTGGAGGTGGCCATGTTTGCCCACATGCCTGCTGGAAAGAAAAAGTAGCAGTGAGTGAAGGCGGAAACAACGCTGACACGTCTAGGTGGTGGGTATACAGGGCGATTTTATTTTCTGATTGACTGGTTTCTCATGAGCCCTCTCCATGGAAAGAAACTTACTCTCACCTCTATTTGGTTAAAATGTTATTTAATGCAGTGGTCCCCAATCTTTCTGGCACCAGGGACCGGTTTTGTGGAAGACAGTTTTTCCGCGGACGAGATGTTTTTAGGATGATTCCAGCGCATTCCATATACTGTGCACTTGATTTCTATTATTATTTCATCAGCTCCGCCTCAGGTCATCAGGCAATAGAGCGCAGAGGTTGGGGACTCCTGGTGTAGTGAGGATGAGGGAGCCACAGCTGCATGGAACAACATGGATAAATCTTAGCAATAAAATGTCACATCTGAAAAGCCAGTCCCTTTCAGTTATAGACAATATAATATTATTTTTAGAAAGCTCCCCCACAAGCGAAGTTTTTACACATGTTACTTAGGGAAACATACATATTTGATAAAACTGTGAAAGGAAAAACTGGAAGGTAAACACAAAACCGAGAATGTGGTCCCCTTGGGGCAAGGTAGAGGGAGGCAGCGTGATGGGAGAAGGGAGTAGAGAGTCGATGGTGTGAGTAATATTTTGAGAGTTAAGTTGGATGCCGAGTTCACAGGGTTTTTATTTATTCTTGTGTTTTATAACATATTTTATATATAACTTTTTGTGGTTTCTTGAAGACCTTCAAGCTATGTATGGTTTTTGTGGTTTTGAAATGGTTAAAAAAAATGAAAAGACTATTTCATGACCCTTGAAAATTATATGAAATTCAAATTTCAGTGTCCATAAAGTCTTGTTGGAACGTGGCCGTGTCCATTTGTTAACAACTGCCTAAGGCTGTTTGCTGAGCGCAACAGCAGAATAGAGTATTCATGGTGGAGACCGTATAACTTGGAAAATGAAATGTTTATACTCTAGCCCTTTATAGAAAAACTTTGCTGACCTCTTAAATATTACATTAAAGAAAAAAATTTTTAGAAGCTATCTTATAAAAAAGACTCTAATCTAGTGATTCAAATACTTCTAGGTAATGCTCAGCTGTTGAGCTACTCAGGTCCCTTTTTTCTTTTTTTTTTTAAATATTTTGTTTTCTTTATTACCTAGGCGTATGCTTGAAATGGGGCTTCCCTGGTGACTCAGTGGTAAAGACCCACCTGCAATGCAGGAGACATGGGTTCCATCCCTGGGTCGGGAAGATTACCTGGAGAAGGAAATGACAACCCACTCCAGTATTCTTGCCTGGGAAATCCCATACACGGAGGAGCCTGGTAGGCTACAGTTCATGGGGTTGCAAGAGAGTTGGACATGACTTAGCAACTAAACAAGAACAGTGTGCTTGTAATAAGAACTATCATGGATGGGCTTCCCTGATGGCTCTGACAGTAAAGAATCTGCCTGCAATATGGGAGACCTGGGTTCAGTCCCTGGGTGGGGAAGATCCCCTGGAGGAAGGCATGGCAACCCACTCCAGCATTCTTGCCTGGAGAATCCCCATGGACAGAGCAGCCTGACAGGCTACAGTCCATGGGGTCGCAAAGAGTCAAACATGACTAAGAGACTGAGCTCAGCACACATCATGGGTGGAATACACCTTGTGATTTGTACAATGAACGCTTCTTGTGAATTTCCATATTTCTGTCAACAGTGCAACGGACTCCCCATTCTGCTCACACCCGATCCTCACTCCCACCTCCGTCTGCCTCCATCCAGTTCTATCAATGTTCAATACAAACATGGAAATGCTAGATAAATCTTTATGTTCCCATCAACCATTTCGCTCTTCCAAGTCCCTGAAAACTGATCTTCAAATAGAGGAAGACCTCTACTGTTGAGGTGTAAGGGGCATTAACAAATTTTGTTTTCCTATTACATATATTTAAATTGTACTATTTTACTCCCAGGTCCCCTATTTCTGTGTCTATCCTGCTGAGATGATCTCCAGGTGCTCAGAGGCAGTGTGAGTGCAGGTGGTCCAAAGGGAAGATGTCCTTGCATCCACAGCCTGCTGTTGTGACTCTTTGAGTCCCTGGAGGTCCCAGGGCCTCCACAGTGAAAGCTGATGGCTGATGGAACAGGATATCTGTTTTTCCTCAACTCAGCCAGAACCTCACTATTAACTTGTTTTCTCCTTCGCCTTGGGGCTCTTTGAGCCAATGCTCTCCCCCTGCAAATGGCCATGGTGCCTCCCTTTTACCCCCATCTCCCACCGTGAACCGCACCCCCATAATTTTATCGTGCCCAGGCAGTCCACCTTCCATCCCAGCCTCTGCAGCGAGCCATGCTACCTTCACTACCCTAGGTACCATGATCCATGTGCTAAATTTTGACTTAGCTGCCTTCTGAGTCCCAACTTATAAGCCACAGGGAACGCCAGGTCTCACGCTTACTTATGTCGGGAATCAGGAATAGCAGGGCAAAGCAGAAAGCCAAGGCTGTCCTTGGCCTCACCAACTTGCTGCTCCAAGTTCACTTCCAATGTGACATCCCTGGGTCAGCCAGAGGAAGCCAGAGAGAGGATCCATTTTCAGTCTTACATGAAAAATTGAGGCAGGAGCCCCTCTTATCTCAGGCTCCCTCTAACCTGTCTGATGTAGGTCTCTTGGCCCAAAACCATGGTGGGAAGTGAAGACACAGATACCCTCTTTTCTCTTATTCTCTCTGTCATTCCTTGCCCCCACCTGATAATAATAACTCTGTAGTCTTGGATCCAATGAAGGAGGCTGCACATAGAACGAGATTTAAAGGACACTATACAGGTGTACCTTTTTCTGCAGTCCTTGCAGGGAGGAGATACCATCTTGCCCCAGAGGAAGAGATGCCCTTATCTTGGCCCCAGTATCTTTCCATTCTTATCTTGGATTGCTGATGTGGCCTGCATGTTTGGGCTTTGGAATCCATAGAACATCCCTGATTCCTTATAACAAATTCCTTTGTTTGGTTTAGAAGAACCCCACTGAAGGATTTCCCTGGACCATCAGGAATTTAAGTTTCTCTTACTTTCAATGAAGAGCCTATCTAACCCAACTCAAGCTCAAAGAATTCTGTAATGCAGTCACGTTTTTTAGTAGACATGTCCTTGATAGGGGGAGGGGAAGAAAAGTCTTCCTGGGCACTAATGTTTCACTGTTGACGATGTCTTTAAACACCACCACCCGTCAAACACACAGACTTACTCAGACATGTGGTCCCAAATTCAAATCAATTTCTCCCCTTCATCCTCCACTCTTCAAAGGCGTTGAATGATTTTTAAAGTAGACAGTCTGGGAGAAATAATGAAAAAGATTAAAGTATATTTACTCAACGGACTAACGTGCAGACGGATGGAAGACAAACAAAAAGCCTGGCTCAAGGTAACATGTCATCACAGCAGCTACTGTTTCTGCAGATGCTGCCACGTCCAGTGAAGGGGCTGAGTGAGCGACCCACTTTAGCCCATTTAATACTGTTGACATGGGGTCTAGTCATACTGTTCCCATTATACAGATGAAGAAATTGGGGCAGAGAGCAGTTATATGATTTGTGCAATCAGATTTCTGTAACTTGTATTGGAACAATTCAAACTGAAACACAGGTTTGGTACTAAACTCTCAGCCTCAGCTCCTTACCATGCTGCTGCATCGCATACTTAAAAGCATATACAGGAAGTCTGCACACTGTGGCCCGTGCGCCACCTGTTTTTGCGAAACGCTTTCATTGGAACACGGCCACACCCACTCCCTGATGGATTGCTTGTGACTGCTTTTGTGATCACAGTGGCAGACTCAAGTCGTTGCAACAGAGACCATCTGGTCTGCAAAGCCTGAAAGATGTATTAGGCCCTTTACAGAGGAAAGTTTGCTGATCCCTGGGAAGTGAGTGTTAGTCACTCAGCTGTGTCCAACTCTTTGCAACTCCAGGGACTGTAGCCCACCAGGCTCCTCGGTCCGTGAAATTCTCCAGGCAAGAATATTGGAGCGGGTATTCCCTTCTCCAGAGGATTTTCCCGACCCAGGGATTGAACCCAGGTCTCCTGCACTGCAGGCAGATTCTTTACTGTCTGAGCCACCAGGGAAGCCCATACAATATTCTATCAAGTGTAAAAAAAGGAAACCGGGCTTCCCTGAGTCGCTTAGCAGCTAAACAATAACAAAAAAAGGAAACCGTGGAATGGTAACTATATTGTTCCCCTTACAAATGGCAATGCATGGGTGATGGAAGCAAATGGATTAAAGATGTGGGTTTTTTTTTTCCTTTGAGGGGTGGAGAGGCTTAAATTTACTCTAATAATAAATAAAAAATTCAAATTAAGTTAATTGGCTGGATTATTTAAATAACTGAAACAAAACTTGGGACATTTGAATTTGAATGGTATTTACGAAATCCACAGTGGTGTTTTCTTTTCTCGGGCTAACATCAGCCCTCCTGAGAGATGGTCTGGCTCTTGCTAGCTTGTCAGGCGAGAGAATTCGGGGCGTCTCAAAAGGCAAATCATTGCAAAATGTGGGAAACACTGAGATCAAAGTCCTGTCGGCTGGGGAAGTTTGGAAACTTATCATCTTAGACATTTTGAGTTTTCCAAGGATGACCTGGGAGCAGGGCCGTGAGTCAGGAAGAGAGACGGGGACAGTGAAGCCGCTTAAAAGACATTTTTCAGATACTTTCTTCTTATCCTGTTTCACTAGAAGGAGAAAGCGCAGGCAAAGCCGTTGGGAACACAGATTTTGCTGCTGATAGGCTGGGTGACTCTGAATGTGACATCTTGTGGTTCTGCTTGGATGAGCAGTTTCTCTCCTGATTGGCGAGGGCTCACCAACGTGTCTGCAGAGCTGGGAGACAGGTTGAAGCCGAAAAGGCTGCAAATAGACTCCCTCCTCTGTCTCGCTGGCTGTTGTCTGGGACACCTTGGTCCTCTTCCACAGAGGGTCTCATCCCCCAGGAGGTTTAGACACACCACCTTACGTGGTGGTCTCAAGGTTCCAAGAAGGTGAAAAGCTTCAAGGTCTCTTAAGAACACGCTCTGGAACCCCACATCATGTTGGTTAAACCAAGTCACAAAGTCAAGCTCAGATGCAAAGGGGTGGAGAAATAGACCTCACCTCCCTGGTGGCTCATCCGGTAAGGAATCCACCTGCAGTACAGGAGACCACCAGCAAGGCAGGATTCTGGGGTTCGATCCCTGGGTCCAGAGTCCCTGGAGAAGGAAATGATGACCCACTCCAGTATTCTTGCTGGAAAATCCCCTGGACAGAGGAGCCTGGCGGGCTACAGCCCACGGGCTCGCAAGAGCCGGACACGACTTAGCAATTAAACCACCACCACCACCAGATGGGAGAAGCAGCAGTCACGTTGTCAAGGGCTGTGCGAGCCGGACTGGAGGAATCTGTGGCTATTAAACAATTACCCACGAGAGGGATGGGAAAGCCAGAAGCAGGCAGAGTCTCGGGGAAAATACTTCAGAGAAGAGCCAGTGGCCTGTGATTCAGTTACAACACGTCTGGTGTCATTTTGTAACCAGGCCTCGTGGTTTGCCCTGGCTTGGGTGTCTGTGTTAGTCTGTTCGGGCGGCTCTAACAAAATACCAGGAACCCGGCAGCTTATAAACAATAGAAATTTATTTCTCATAGTCCTGGAGGCGGGCAGTTCCAAGATTATGGCGCCAGCAGACGCCATGTCTGGTGAGGACCGGCTTCCTGGTTCACAGCCGGTGCCCTTTTGACGTGACCTCGCGTGGCAGAAAGGGCAAGGGAGCTTTGTGGGGCCTTCTTTATGCGGGCACTAATCCCAACCCACCCTCAAAGGCCCACATCCTAATACCATCACCGCGGGGACTAGGATGTCAACCTAAGAATCCTGGGGGGACAGAAGCACTCGGTCCCTAGCCATGCCTCTCTGCAGCCTCTACCCTCAGGCTGGGATCCCGGCTGGGTTGTTATTTTCTGCTCCTTTCTCTGTCTGGGCTAAGAACACTCCCCAATTTCTTGAGATGCTCTGGCTTTTTAGCACTCAAATTTCCTTTTCAATGGAAACTTCTTCCCTCGACAGCCTTCAGTCATTCTGTAAACATGTTTTGGGCTTCAAATAGAGTCTTCGTGATGACAGCTCCCTCTGTTTTGCCTCCAGCCCAGCCTTTCCCCTGCATTCTAGACTCAGTCCCCTGCTGTCTTGTCAACATCTGCTATTGTACGTCTAGTGGCCATTTCAAACTGCGTGGCCCGAACAAACTCCTGGTCTCACCCAGGCCAACACCATCTCTCACACGGCTTATTGTATAGAATCCTCAGCTAGTCCTCCTTACAAGACCTAGTATCATTACCATTTCCTGAGTGGTCCTATTGAAACCTAAGACAGAGCATCCTGTTTCTCTGCACAGAACCCTTCAGTTGCTTCCCATCCTATGCAGAGTAAAGCCAAAGTCCTTACCTGAAAATAGGTGCGGATATGGTCAATCTTGTCCAATTCTTTGTGACCCCAAGGAATATAACCCGTCAGGCTCCTCTGTCCATGGGACTGGCAAGGATACTGGAGTGAGTTGCCATTTCCTTCTCCAGGGGATCTTCTTGACCCAGGGGTCGAAGCCGCATCTCCTGCCTCGGCAGGTGGATTCTTTTACCACTGAGGCGCTGGGGCATGAGAGGTAAAGTCCTTCCATGGAGCACAAACCCTGAATGGTCTCTCCTTCCCGACTCGCGTCACCTCTCTGATCCCATCTGATCGCATTCCCTTGCCTCTGGAGACCCTGAAGCTTCTCCTTGGAAGCTGGGGCGGGGGGGGGGGGGGCACTCTCCTCTCCA
>SJYT01041838.1:668059-688455 GCA_006410635.1 Cephalophus harveyi
GGGGCGGGGGGGGGGGGTCACTCTCATCTCAAGATCTTGGCCCTTGCTATTACCTGTGCCTGAATACTCCACCCCCTGTAAGATGACCGGATATAAAAGTTATTCCCGGGTATGAGGGTATTCAAATTTGAAACTAAGATCATTGGTTTGTTGAAAGGAATCACAATGATGATTCCAAAATTCTCTTATTTAATTTTGAATAAAATTAAACCTCCAATCAGAAGCCATTCACTTGTAATAGAAACTTTGAATATGAATGCAAGTCCTTCAAAATACAAAGCCTTGAACCAGCCATGACAGTTGGTTATCTAAATAAAGGTGAAAACTGTTGCTGTAAGTCAGACCTTGAAGACTTCAAAAATGTAAATATAAGCAGGGTGGATGGGAAGAAATCTTTTCTATCAGATGTATGCATATTCTTGTCCTCATAAAATTCAATTCAACTAAATGTTTTTTTAATGTAACCTTGAGTTTGAATTGACAAACCAGCTTCTTAATGTTTAACTCAATGACAATGACTTCATTGATCTTAGTCTCTTAGACCTAGGGGAAAATAAAAGGCCTGCTTTTTTTCCCCCCAGATGTAAATTACAAAGCAAGTAAAAATAAATTATGGCTATAGCAGAAGAAATTTTCCCACCATGTTCAGTAGCATCTGTAGAGGAAGAGGCAGAAAGAGGAGGGTGATTAGAGGGGGCCCTGACCAGATGGCCACTCTTGCTTCTGTAACTGAATCCAAGATGTTGGGCAAGTTTTCCAGGACCCCAGTGGATAGTGCACTAGATAGACTTGAGTTCAAGTACCTGCTCCTGTGCTTTCCAGCCGTGTGACCTTGGGCAGATCATTGCACTTCCTCTGCCTCTCTCTTCTCAGTTGTAGAAATAATGTCCTTGTACCAAGGTAGCTGTGAGTCTGAGATGAGATAATGCCCATGGATTGTTTATTTAGCACACAGTGTAGCACAGAATTAATTACAAGGATGTTTCTCTCACCTGAAGTCATCTTAATTCACCCTGGGATGTCTTTGATCCTTGAAAACTTCCAAAGCCCAAGGGAGTAATGAGACCCAGACTGGCTGGATCACAAAGCTAATCACAAAGTCAGAATTTGAACTTACATATGTCTAACTCCATCAACATCCGCTGGATCATGGAAAAAGCAAGAGCGTTCCAGAAGAACATCTACTTCTGCTTTATTGACTATGCCAAAGCCTTTGACTGTGTGGATCACAATAAACTGTGGAAAATTCTGAAAGAGATGGGAATACCAGACCACCTAACCTGCCTCTTGAGAAATCTGTATGCAGGTCAGGAAGCAACAGTTACTTTGGCTACCTCATGCGAAGAGTTGACTCATTGGAAAAGACTCTGATGCTGGGAGGGATTGGGGGCAGGAGGAGAAGGGGACGACCGAGGATGAGATGGCTGGATGGCATCACGGACTCGATGGACGTGAGTCTGAGTGAACTCCGGGAGATGGTGATGAACAGGGAGGCCTGGCGTGCTGCGATTCATGGGGTCGCAAAGAGTCGGACACGACTGAGTGACTGAACTGAACTGAACTGTACTGAACTCCATCTAGTGCTCTTTCCAAGTCGATGAGTATTTCTGGAACTTCAACCACTCCGTAGCCACCTTCATCTCACACTTTTCACCAGATACGCACACCACCTGCAACATTACTTTCTTAAAGCTATTTAAATAAATTCATTGTATTACAGCAATAAATTTATTTAAATATGAAATGTTACATCTCAGAATGGAAAACCAGCATCACTGTAACACAGACAGTAGCTCTAATACTTTATGTGTATGTACTTACATATACTTATTTTTTAATGAAACCAAAACAATGTTGTTCAATCTCAGCTAGATGCTGTGATGCACTGAGAGCTCTGAACCTGAAGCTGCCTCAATTATGAAGGGAGAGTATGTGTTAGTGTTGAAAGTGGGGCTTCCCAGGTGGGGCAGAGCTAAAGATTCCGCCTGTCAATGCAGGAGACACAGGAGAGGCAGGTTCTATCCCTGGGTCGGGAAGGTCCCCTGAAGGAGGAAATGACAATCCACTCCAGTATTCCTGTTGGGATAATCTCATGGACAGAGGACTCTTTGTGACCCCATGGACTGTAGCCCAGCAGGCTCCTCTCTCCGTAGGATTATACCTGGATACAACTGAACACACATGCACGAGAGCATCCGTGTTAAATGCATCCTTACCTTCAAGTGAGACTTTCTCCTGGATGTAATAGAATAATTGAAAGATAATTGGACAGGGATTATTAACACTATCACTCGGAGAAGGCAATGGCAACCCACTCCAGTACTCTTGCCCGGCAAATCCCACTATGTGATAAAGTGTTACATAGCATACTCCCATGCAGTTTGCAACCAAAACATCATTTCCCGTACCACCACAGGAAAAGGCCCCCACACTTTGCTCAACACTGCCTTACACTGCGGAGCCTCTACAAGAGGTCTTGTTGTAGACTAGTTTTCAAAATTTTACAATCACCCACTGATGGTAACAAGTACATACCCACATTCATCACCATATCTGTATTCCCATTCATATCTCAATCTGTATAGATATATCGATATCTGAATGCAGTCTTGGCTGTATCAAGAACAATGCATAGCAAAGTATCTAGAATTTGCACACATGTATCCTACACTTGGTTGATTTTATGGCTCTCATTCATTTCAGATACACGGCCTCATGGGAAGTAGTGAAAACTGTCACTTTATCCATTTTTACACACTAATATTTCCTTCCTGTCCCTCTTTTCCCCTTTCCTACCCTATTTGATTTTTAAAAATGCTAACCAGAACCCATAATGTTAATACTGACGTTACACCAAAAAGGCAATGATTGATAAAAGATAAGAAGGCTTCTGGAGGGAGAGGGAGATCTCAGTGCCTCTAAGTGTTATAATGCTTAAACTGTGCTTCTGGGGCCCTGGGCTCCCCCAGAACTCTTCAGCGAATCCATAAGATCAAAACTTACTTTTGTTTTGATATAATGATAATAAGATGCTATTTGCCTTTTTCCCTCTCATTCTCTCACAAGTGTCGAGTGGAGTTTTCCAGAGATCACATGATGTATGATGATGTCATCGCCCGATATTAACATGGACTGGGCTTGTTATTGTTCTTTGCACATACATTAATGTGTATTCTAAACATGTCCTGGTTTTGATTTCTAATACAGTAAAAACCAATAGACGAAACGCAAGTGTTCTTTGGAGTCCTCTGTCATTCTCGAGAGTCTACAGGGTTCATGAGACCAGCAGCCTTGAGAACTGCTTGCTTTAAAATGATTTGCTGGATTAGTCAGTGAAGTAGTATAGCAGGCTGATGGAAAGAAAAGTTTGTGTTGGGGGCTTCCCTGGCAGTCCAGTGGTTAAGAATCAGCCTTGCAGTGCGAAGGACATCGGTTCGATCCCTCGTCTGGGAAGATCCCGCACGCTGAGGAGCAACTAAGCCCAGGGGCCACAACTACTGAGGCCGAGCACTGAGGCCGAGCGCTGCAGCCGCTGACGCTGGTGCACCTAGAGCCTGTGCTCTGCAGCAAGGGGAACCGCCGCAGCGAGAAGCCTGCACATGGAAACACAAAGTAGCTCCATTCTCTGCAGCTGGAGAAAGCCCACATGCAACTAGAGAAGACCCACCATAGCCAAATAAATAAATCTTAAAAAAAACAAATTGTTTTTGTGTTGAACTGTGGTGTTCAGGGCAGTCTCCACGGGATGGATATAGCACTTTACCTGGGTATTGAAAGCTGAAATAGATTTGTTTAGTCATGGCAGGTTGGGCATCCCAGGCAGCTGGCTCCATGTGTGGGAAGGCAAGATGGTAGGAGAGGGAACAGGTTGGATTGGGGTGGTGAGGAGACCAGCCTTGTCGACTGGTAGGTGCAGTTCAGAGTCGAGATCCTGGGATCAGTGTTGAAGACCCTTCCGCCCTTTGGTGGTCTCTGAAGTCGACTCAGAGGCCCCCGTGGCCAGAGAAACCAAACTGTCTGGCTTGCACTCCGTGAATGTCCCTCCCGCTGTTCCCGGGAGCTGAGACCTCACCCACGGGCCCCCTACACCACAGAGGGTGGGAGTCTCCAGTCAACCACAGAGGAGAGCAAAACCTAAACTGTTTCTTTTCTTTGGAAGGCCTCTAGAAATCGGAAGAGAGGCTGTCTACTAGAATTTGCCAAGAGTTAAGTCATTCTTTGCTGATACAAACAATTTCTCGGATTACTCTTTGGGGTCCAGGAACATTCATGAACTGCCCTGGATTTGAACTCTTCAACTCTGAACTTGAGTTCTCTGGGTTGTCTGCCTGGGACTAGGGCACAGTTTTCTGGCCCTGCCAAGGTTTTCAGGGACATGGTTTAGCCACCTCTGGGGTGAGACTTGTGGGAATTTCTCCTCCAGAGCAATTGTGAGGAATCGACTGACTTCAGTCTTTCTCCAGAGTGAGATCAATGAATGCCAGGCCTCCAGAAGCATGTAGCTGGGTGTGTCACAGGTAAAGTAATGCATGGACATAGAGGCGGCAGAAGAGAGTGTGTAAAGTCAGAAAAGCATCATTTATGGAGCTTGAAATTTATTGTGCCATGCCCTGTACTAAGCACCTGGCAAGTGCTTTTTTTGCTCTCATTTAATTCTCACTGCCACCTAGCTTCCCTGGTGGCTCAGATGGTAAGGAATACACTTGCAATGAGGGAGACATTTGCCACCATGGGGTCACAAAGACCCTGACAGGCTATAGTCCATGGACTTGACTGGGCAACTCAGCACAGCACACCACCTAGCCAGGTATAGTGCAGTGGCGAAGAGTAATCGCTCTGGAGGCACCTCCCACACCCGGACGGTCACTGTGCCCGGATGAACGAGGCTGTGCTGGGCTCAGCCTGGGTCACGTGCTCACCCCGGCACTCGGGATTGTGCTGTGCTGTGCGTAGTCACTCCATCGTGTCCAACTCTTTGCGACCCCAGGCTCCTGTCCATGGGGATTCTCCAAGCAAGAATACTGGAGTGGATTGCCATTCCCTTCTCCAGGGGATCTTCCCAACCCAGGATCAAACCCAGGTCTCCTGCATTGCAGGTGGATTCTTTACCATCTGAGGCACCAGGGAAGCCCAACATTAGGGACTGGACCTACAAAAATCATGTAGACGGAGAGTAAGAGTGGGCAGTGAGTCACTCAGCTGTGTCCAACTCTTTGCAACCCCATGGAATTCTCCAGGCCAGAATACTGGAGTGGGCTGCCATTCCTTTCTGCAGGGAATCTTCCCAACCCAGGGATCGAACCCCGGTCTCCTGCATTGTGGGCAGATTCTTTACCTGCCGAGCCACAGGGGAAGCCCAAGAATACTGAAGTGGGTAGCTTATGCCTTCTCCAGCAGGTCTTCCCAACCCAGAAATCAACCCAGGGTCTCCTGCATTGCAGGCGGATTCTTTACCAACTGAGCTATGAGGGAAGCCTAAGAGTGGGAAAGTTTTTCTCAAAGGAAAGTCAGACTGAAAGAGCTGGGGCTTCATGCTGTGAAGGCAACATTAGCTGACGTTTCCCAGAGGGACTGGAGTGGATCAATGGCTTTCTAGTCTGGGTTTAGGGGAGACTTAAAAGGAATTCCCAAATAGTCAAAACATTTTGTTTATGTTAAAACCATGAATTCACATAGTTCAAAATTCAAACAATGTATTCTTTCCATTCTATACTCTTTCATTCCTGTCCTTTAACTGATCATTCCCGTTTCCCAGAGGCAACTAAGAACCGAAGGTTTCTTTTTAGCTGTGTTTTTGTCCTGTTGCTTCTGTAGCGAATGGTCACACACTTAGTGACTGAAAACAACACGGATTTATTATCATTTTAGTTGTGTAGGTTGGAAGTCTGACACAGGTCTTATTGGCTAAAGTGGAGCTGTCGAATTCTGATGTAAAACAACAACAACAAAAAGAAGCGTTGCCCATTCAAACGTGACATGGACCTAATTTTTAACCTATTAAACATGTACCACCTATTAGTTGCCCTGGATTATTCCCATCATCTATTCTCTTTAGGAGAGAGAATGCATAACACGTAATGAAAGTAAGTACTGCTTTGCGAAACTTCTGTCTCAATCTTTCTTGTGGGTGAATGCATATGTGTGAACTGGGTCATGAGAGAAAGAGTATTTTTTGCTGTGAGTCACCGTAAAAAATGTAGGGAAGTCATTATTATATAGTTTAGTGGTTATGTGAGGTTTTTCTGGGGTCAGACTGTCTGGCTCCATCACTTACCAGCTGTGTGACCGTGAATAACTGATTTAATCTATCTGGGCCTCAGTTTCCTTGTCTCTGAAATGGGGGCAATAATTGTACCTCCACCTTAGAGAATTTGTGGGAGAAGATTAGATGAACTGAAGTGTGCTAAGTGCTTGGCACATGATAAACCCTTGTTATTATCATCCTTTTTTTTTTTTTTTTTTTTTATTACTTTGGCCATGCCATGTGACTTGTGGGATCTTAGTTCCCCAAGTAGGGACTTGATCACCGGAGAATTCCTATCATCCTTGTTTGTATTATCCTTATTACTCCTTTTGGAGAAGGAAATGACAGCCCACTCCAGTATTCTTGCCTGGAAAATCCCATGGACGGCAGAGCCTGGTAGGCTACTGTCCATGGGGTCACAAAGAGTCGGCCACGACTGACCGACTTCACTTATTACTCCTTTAAAGGCAGATGGGGTGACATTTTCAGGGGAGTTAAGAGCAGAGGTTAGAGAGAGATTTTTATACAAATAGGAAACATAGCCTTAGCTTTAGGAGGGCAGAGTGGGATGGGTGTGGAAGGTGTCATGTTAATCCAGACCAGGCGAGAGGTCACCCTGCTCAGGTGCTCAGTATTCCAGCTCCATGAAGAGCTGGAAGGTTTGGGAGGTGTCTGGAGCTTCCCTGGTGACTCAGACAGTAAAAAATCTGCCTGCAATGCAGGAGACACGGGTTTGATCCCTAGGTTGGGAAGATCCTCTGGAGAAAGGAATGGTTACCCACTCCAGTATTCTTGCCTGGAGAATCCCATGGGCAGAGGAGCTTTGTGGGCTCAAAAGAGTCAGACATGACTGAGCGACTAACACTTTGATGACATATAAATAAGTTTGCGATCTGAGGGGAATTGATCATTAACCCACCAGAATCCTCCAGATCTGAGCACAAACTGGTTGATCTCATTCATTCATCCAGTCAGTAAATATGTATGGATTTCCTAGTGGGGCTTCCCTGGTGGGTCAGTGGTAAAGAATCAGCCTGCAGCGTAGGAGACACAGGAGACATGTCTTCGATCCCTGGGTCAGGGAGACCCCCCTGGAGAAGGAAATGGCAACCCACTCGAGTATTCTTGCTGGTCCAATTCCACGGACAGAGGAGCCTGATATGCTATAGTCCAGGGAGTCTCGAGGAGTTGAACATGACTGAGTGACTGAGTACGCATGCAGGGTGGGTCGGGTCCTGTTCCAGGGGTGGGGACACAGCCAAGAACCATCAGGATGGTGTCCTTGCTCCCATGTGGCACTAGACAGGTGTGTGATTAACAGGTGTGTTGGATGGTGTTAAGGAAACATACACAGCATTAAGGGCAGGTAAAATGGGGACTCTGAAGTATGAGGGGCACGGGGAGTTCCCCGTAGAGGTGTATGTGGTCAGCTATCTGCGCAATGAGTAAGGAACTCACACATTACAGTTAGGGATGGGCTTACACTGTAGGCTCCCAGTAACTGTTGGTTCTGGATTCTAGGCTGAATGAGGAGAACACAGAAATGAAAAAGATTTCTGGTCTCTAGTAGCTGCAGTCTTTGGGGAGAGACAGACAAGGGGAGAGACAGTTACCATATCCTGGGATTAGGGACACAACGGTAGAGGGATTGGAGGCTGTGCAAACAGATAGAGGGGGTCCTTTGGGCCTAAAAAATCAACTGCAATTTAATTCGTAGGGTACCCCTCAGAGTTGCTCAGGCCTCCGAGTTGCAAGTGACGGAAACTCGATCAAAATTTATCATTTCATACAATGGATGACTACAGGGAGCAACGCTGGGACGTGAGAACAGAAGGAGCCTGAGGCTCCCAAAAGTGAATGATTTGTCGAGGTCCCCCATCTGCAAGTGGCAGAATGTGTACTGGCATCCAACACCCTTCCCATCACTCCACACACTATTACAGTCAGAACACAAAGCCAAACAGGGTTCTTTAGAGCAAGAGAGGGTCAAGAAGAAGGGGAGAACTAGATAAACCCTTTGTGAGCCTTCTGGAAGAAAAATAAAGAAAATAATATGCATCAAGTATGAGAGAGAAATATAATTGCAGATGAAGAAGAAAGTAAAACTATTTTAAGAAAACAGCTTGGAAACACCATGGGCAAAAACATGGAAAATCTAGACGAAATAAGTGATTTTTTTTAATCAAAATATAAATGAGCAAAATTGACTCAAGAAGAAGTCAGAAATGTTAAAAAGCAAACCATAGGAAAAAATGAAGTTGTTAAGAATTTACCAAAATGTTATTCAAAGCCTTTCAGTAGAAACTGATGCGAAGGTCCTAAGTCATTTATCAAAGCAAAGGACAACCTTAATGCCAAGATTTGTCATTCCCAGTACAATTAGGAAAACCCTATATCGTATCCACTTGTGAACAGAGATACTAAAAATCTGAATACAATGTCAGCAAATAGAATTCAGTGGCATATTAAAAAGCATAATATATCATGGGAAAATAACATCCTTTTCAGAAGCAGGAATAGCTCATTAGAAGAGCTGACAGTATAATTTATTACATCATTACATTAGCAAATTAAGAGAGGAAAACCATTTTTATATTTTAAAAAATGCTGGATTGGCATTTGATAAAAGTCCACAGCTGTTCCTAGGAAAAACTCTAAGTAAAACCAAGGATAAAAAGAAGCTACATAAATAGAATAAAATTAATTATGACAACCTAACAGTGGACTTATTAAGATATCATGCAACATGAATCAGGCCCAGTAAAATGAGACATATGGCAGGAAGCCATATCAGAGAGGTTATTTTAAAAAATAGTATTCACTTGAGTATTTGATATTTGTAAATGGTAATTTATAAATTGCTCTGATATGTTTTAAAGATGAGTAAATCCATAGCTTTTCTTTTTATTAAGTATGAATTTAGTGAACAAGGAAAGTAAAAAATGATTTCACTCATATCAGTGATCAAAACTATAAAATATGATGAAATTTAGCAATAAAAATATAACATAAGACCCATATCGAAAGGACTTTAAGATTTAATTAAAGAATAAGAAACAAAATCCTAAATAAATGGCATCCAAAGAAAGACATTCCATGTCCCTGCATGAGAATATTTAATTTCACAAAGCTTCAATCCTTCCCAAATTAATCATTAAGTTGTATAAAATTCCAATCCTTATCTCAACAAGGTCTTTAGGGACATGGATAAGAATCTCCAAGATGTTTTTGAAAATGAGGATCAGGGTGGGGATGGATTAGACAAGCTGTCCTACCAGATTGTCTTGGGAGGACATTTCCATCTGGATGTTTCCATTTCCACCCTTTGCTCCATGCCCCTGGAAGTGGATCTCTCGGACTGTGTCTCCAGCTCACTGACATCTGCTGGCGTTTCCGGAGTGGGAGGCGCTGCAAGGGTAGAGAGGTATGAAGGGACGCAAGGTGGAGATCAGCATACTTTTCCCCCCTCCTTCCCTGCTGGGCTGTGGTGACTGGGCTGTGTCCTAGTGGAGATCAAAGTTCCTCACAGACAGGCTGCTCCAGACAAGTCTACTCTCCCGGTTCCAGGCAACACTTCTCCCGGTGGTGTGCTGCTAAGCATTGAAGAGTCGACTCTGGGGATGAGGAGCTCTGATTTATAGCATTTGCCAATTTCTTGGTGTAAAATATTCCCACCGTGGCTGATTTCAAGTTACCCATGTGAAGTCATGCGTAGCTCAAAAGAGATGCTGACAACTGGTTCCTGCTAGCCGTGCAAGCTAGTTCCAGCATTCCTCTGCCTCCTCTAAGGTCTCGATCGTGGCAGCTCCGAGTAGCCCTGTACTGCTTTATCCCTTGTTGGCTTCCATAGACCCTGTCTCTCCCTTGGCAAGTCGCGTATTAACCCCTTCTGTGTCCTCTTGCTTGAGTGGGACGTTTATTTCCTCTTGAGACCCTGGCTGCTATGTTATGAGAAAACTAGTGAAAGAAAAATGTTAAGAATAAACAAAAAGATTTGTAGGAAATTGTAAATTCCAGAAGAGAATCTAAGTATCTATGGAAAAAAGTACTTTGGTGGCATTTCAATTCAGTAGACACAGGATGTTTTATTTTACAATAGTACTGCTGGAAGGTTTCAGAGAGCCTTCCTGCTATCTATTTATAAGGAAGTAGGTTAGACTCTACCTCATACTATACACAAATCAATTCCAGGTGGATTAAGTATCTAAATGTGAGAAAATAGCATGACATTTGGATAATACTTGAGAGAATGTTTATATACACTTAGGAGAGCATGAGGAGACATTTACAACAAAACTGACAGGCAAAGACATAATATTCCTAACCTACAAAGAGCTCCTAGAAATTGACAAGGAAAAGGTAAAACATTTCAATAGCAAAATGGAGTATTTACAGAATGACAAATATAGATGAAAATATACTGTATTATATCTAAACAAACTTTCACTATTATAAACTACACTGCAACAGACTACTCTTGTGCCGACTAAGGTCCGTCTAGTCAAGGCTGTGGTTTTTCCTGTGGTCATGTATGGATGTGAGAGTTTGGACTGTGAAGAAGGCTGAGCGCCAAAGAATTGATGCTTTTGAACTGTGGTGTTGGAGAAGACTCTTGAGAGTCCCTTGGACTGCAAGGAGATCCAACCAGTCCATCCTAAAGGAGATCAACCCTGGGATTTCTTTGGAAGGAATGATGCTAAAGCTGAAACTCCAGTACTTTGGCTACCTCATGCGAAGAGTTGACTCATTGGAAAAGACTCTGATGCTGGGAGGGATTGGGGGCAGGAGATGAAGGGGATGACCGAGGATGAGATGGCTAGACGGCATCACGGACTCAATGAACGTGAGTCTGAGTGAACTCCGAGAGTTGGTGACGGACAGGGAGGCCTGGCGTGCTGTGATTCATGGGGTCGCAAAGAGTCAGACACGACTGAGCAACTGAACTGAACTGAACTGATACATATACATATCTGCATATTTTATTCATCCACTCAAGTCACCATTCATGGTTTTTGCACCTTCTATACACCAGGCTTGGTTTAGGCACTAAGGAAATAGCCTTCATGGACTTGACACTCAGGTTGTGGGGCAACTTGAATGAAACTTGAATACGTAATTAAACACATGTGAAATACTAGGTTTTATAATTTGTTGATACATAGTTGATTTACAATGTTTTGAGTGTACAGCAAAGTGATTCTGATATATATATATAGTGTACATCTATACATATATACATGTATATATCAGATGAATATATAAATACTAGGAAATAATGCAGAGAAGGCAATGGCACCCCACTCCAGTACTCTTGCCTGGAAAATCCCATGGGTGGAGGAACCTTGTAGGCTGCAGTCCATGGAGTCTTAAAGAGTCGGACATGACTGAGCGACTTCACTTTCCCTTTTCACTTTCATGCATTGGAGAAGAAAATGGCATCCCACTCCAGTGTTCTTGCCTGAAGAATCCCAGGGACGGGGGAGCCTGGTGGGCTGCCGTCTATGGGGTCACACAGAGTCGGACACTACTGAAGTGACTTAGCAGCAGGAAATAATGAGTGCTCAGTCATATCTGACTCTTTGTGACCCCATGGGTTGTAGCCTGCCAGACTCCTCTGTCCATGGGATTTTCCAGGCAAGAATATTGGAGTGGGCTGCCATTCTCTTCTCCAGGGGATCATCCTGACCCAAGGATCAAATGCATGTTTCTTGCATCTCTTGTATTGGCAGGTAGATTCTTTACCACTAGTAAAGAATCCTGGGAAGCCCCTGTATATATATATATAATATATATATATAATATATATATAATATATATAATTAATATATATAATAAATATATGTAATATATATTATATATATAATAAATATATATATAAAATCAGAAAAGGATTCAGTTTATTTTTCCAATACAGAAATCTTTTCAGGTTTTTACAGCACATAAGTTGTTTATATTCTTTTTTTCTCTTTACCTAGACTTTTTACTGTGGGCATTTCTTCATGCTATGTTTTTCTGATCATTGCCTTAGGATAAACTCCTGAGAATGAAATTGCTGATCAAAGGATATGCCCATTTAACATTTTGATAATAAGCATTACACCACTTTTGGCTTCGCTAGTGGCTCAGATGTTAAAGAATCTGCCTACAATGCAGGAGTTCAGTTCAGTTCAGTTCAGTCACTCAGTCATGTCTGACTCTTTGCAACTCCATGAACCACAGCACACCAGGCCTCCCTATCCATCACCAACACCCGGAGTCCACCCAAACCCATGTCCATTGTGTCGGTGATGCCATCCAACCATCTCATCCTCTGTTGTCCCCTTCTCCTCCTGCCCTCAATCTTTCACAGCATCAGGGTCTTTTCAAATGAGTCAACTCTTCACATCAGGTGGCCAAAATATTGGAGTTTCAGCTTTAGCATCAGTCCTTCCAATGAACACCTGGGACAAATCTCCTTTAGGATGAACTGGTTGGATCTCCTTGCAGTCCAAGGGATTCTCAAGAGTCTTCTCCAACACCACAGTTCAAAAGCATCAGTTCTTTGGTGCTCAGCTTTCTTTAGAGTCCAACTTTCACATCCATACATGACCACTGGAAAAACCATAGCCTTGACTAGATGGATGTTTGTTGACAAAGTAATGTCTCTGCTTTTTAATATGCTGTCTAAGTTGATCATAACTTTCCTTCCAAGGAGTAAGTGTCTTTTAATTTCAGTGTGGGAGACCTGGGTTCAATCCCTGGGTCAGGAAGTTCCCCTGGAGGAGGGTATAGCAACCCACTCCAGTATTCTTGCCTGAAGAATCCGCATGGACAGAGGAGCCTGGTGAGCTACAGTCCATAAGATCGCAAAGAATCAGAACGACTGAGCGACTAAGCACACACATACCATTATACAATCCGACTCAGCTGTATAGAGGAATCCCCATTTCTCTTTCTTTGCCAGGCTGATAACTTAAAAAAAGGAAAACCAATCTCATGGTGGTTTTAATTGTCTTTTTGATTGTTAGTAGAAGTCAATAACCCCTTCATTTTTCTAAAAAGAGAAATAAAGAAGAATTTAGGAATTCACTTATTTCTCCAGGCAACAAATATTCAGAGTGTTCTTTGTGTTGGAAACCATGATCCTGTGGACGAGGTCAGGAAACTGCAGAGCTGGGAGAGAAACTGGAGACCTGGTACAGTCTTTGGTTTTGTGGACAAAGAAACTGAAGCACAAGAGTTCAGCGATTTGCCCAAGTCACACAATGAATTTGTTGAAGATTTGGGTCTAGAACTCGTGTCTCAATGCTCTTTTTATGACAAAATGCTGCCTTCATAAACAAAACAAATATCCCTGCAGACTATTTAAGTGGAAAGTATGATTTGAAAAGAGATGCTTGGCAGGAAGGCTGGAGTGAGGGAAAGTGGTTTAATCAAAACTTGGTAGCTGCAGAGACTAAACTTGGGGTGCAAGCTGCAAATGGGACATCCTGCAGTTGGTCCCGAGAGTTTGGAGAGAGAAGTAAACGTCAGGAAATTAGCTCTGTTGGCTGTCTTCGTCATTCTGAACCCCTGTGCCCTGACTCTTTCCCCCTCCCCAAACCCATTTCAGAAATCCGGTCCCATTTTTCTTGCCTCTGACCCTGGTGGCTGAAATTTCTCTCAGTACCATAAAACCCTGGGTTGTAAAATTCATATTGTAACTTTAAGAGCCACATCTGTTTTAATCATTTTTTTTTCCTGTTTTAAGAACACAACGGGATTTTAATGGCAGCAATAAAATGGAAAAGTTGAAGGAAATTATCACAGATTTGTAAAGCTATAAGGCAGGTTCCTGGGCTCATGTGAGCAGTCAAATTACAAAGAAACAACCCAATTGCTTTTATTGCAGACAGATCTCTGGTTTAAGCATTTCTCAGTTTAATCTATTGATGAGGATTAGCATTTTATTCACTTCGGCACTCATAAGAGCTTTGGTACATATTACCCTGATGGGCCTGAATGCTGAGGCTCACGAATCTCAGAGATGCAGAGAAAGCCAGAGAGATGGACTGAGGGGAAAATATTGGGTCTGGTAAATCAAACAGACCTGGTTTGAATCATGAATCTGCCATGTTTAACTGGGTATGTGGTTTTAGGCAAAGTCCTACGTTCCCTAAAGTTTGCCTTTCTCATCCACCTATGGGGCTACATGAGAATGTTCTGCAGTGAAATTGCACAAGGAAAGCACTCAGCATGATGCTAGGCAAATAGCAGGGCCACCGCCTCTTCTCCCTCTAAGCTAGTGACTTGGAGCAGCCACAGCGCTGCCTCATCTATGTCCCCTCGCCCTGCCCTCCTTCCACCAGAGAATGCTCACTGCAAACGCCTGCCAGCCTCCAGCCTGAGGCACTTTTTCTGGCCCCAGGAGCATGCTTGGCCTGCATTCAGGGCAAGCCAGAGGACGGAGGAGTTAGTGCTTGAAGCAGCAGTCCTCGCCCAATGACAGGTGGGGACTGGAGGATAAATACCTGTGCAGGAGGCACCTGTTCGGTGCTGCCCCCCAACCGCACATCCGGACAGCCCCAGTGAGATGAAACTCTGGCTGCCCGCTGTGATCACCTCCTCGGTTACACTATATTGGCTTCCTTCTCTCCTCTGTCTTCTGGCTTAGAGTCTGAGAGTTCCACAGACTGGGTGGCTTAAAAACAATAGAAATTGGTTTCTGGGCTTTTCCGGTGGTGCAGTGGTGAAGAATCCATCTGCCAGTGCAGGGGACGTGGGTTTGGTCCCCGGTCCAGGAAGATTCCATATGCTGCAGAGCAACTAAACCCATGTCCCACAGCTTCTGAGCCCACATTCTAGAGGTTGTGAACTACAAGAGAACCTGCTTCAGTGAGAAGCCTGTGTACTGCAGTGAGAAGCAGCTCCCCTCCCCCGCTTGCTGCAACTAGAGAAAGCTACTATGCAGCAACAAAGACCAGTTACAGGCAAAAAACTAAACAAAAACAATAAAAAAAAAATTGATTTCTCACAGTCCTGGAGGTTGGAAGCCTGAGATCAGGGAATCAGCGTGATCAGACTCTGGTAAGAGCCCTCTTCCAAGTGGCACACTGCCAACTGCTTGTTGGATCCTCACTTGTCAGAGACAGCAAGCAAGAGAGCTCTCTGGGTCCCCTTTTATTTACTTATTTTTTTCGGTCAGTAATTTTCTTTTTTTAAATTATGAAAGTATGATAATACATTTACAGGAGAGTTAAAAAAATACAGAACAAAGTTACATACAGTTCCACTATATGTTACAATTATTTTTTAGTAGATAAATAAGATTTTTAGTTGGAGTTTCAATATCCAACTCTCGCAAATTAATAGGATGAATATGCAGAGAAGTAGAAGGATACAGGTGACCAGAGGAGCACTATGAGCCAATTCAACATAATTAAGATTTATTCTATGTTCACACAACAGTAGCAAGCAAATTCTATTCAAGTTCTCTGGGTGCCCTTTTATAAGGGCACTGATCCCATTCATGAGGGCTCCAGCCTCATGATCTAATCACCTCCCAAATGCTCCACCTCCAAATATCATCACATTGGGCATTATATTTCAGCATATTAGTTTGGGTGGGGGTTACAAACATTCAGTCCATAACATTGTATGGAGAGGAAGGAGAAGGAGTAGGGGATAGACAAAGAAAATGGTCCCTGGAGGCTCTAATAACTTCTAACTGCCAGTATGGACATCTGGGCCTGGGAGCTTCTTTCCCTGAAACTAGAAAGCTTTGCTGCCAACGGGAAGAAGTATCCAGGATCTAACACTGTGACAACTCTCAACCAGTGACTCAGGAATTAATGTATAAACACTCTAGCTCCCTCACCTTGGGCAGAATAACTCTGGGGCGTGTAATCTGCACTGTTTCCCAGGGTTTGTCTGAGGAACGAAACCGTGGTCACCCACGTGGCCGCTGGTTTGATAAGGGATGCGCAGTGGCTGCTCACGCCCCTGTCTTCTTCCCTGCTTCCCTTTGCCTCAGGCTTCTCAAATAAACTGCATGCCTGTGACGCTTCTGGGAAACTCAGCTGTCAGGCGTCTCTGATATCTGAGTGATGAGAAGGTGGTTTTGAAAAAGATTGGCAAAGAGTGGAATGAAAGTGGGGCTGAATCTCTCTCCCTCCTCTTTCTCTCCCTCCCTCCTCTCCTTTCTTCCTTTCTTTTTTTTTTTTTCTTCTTTTGCGTGCTGCTGTTTTTCCGCGATGTGGGAACTAAAGGAATAGAAGATCACGGTGTAGCAGGCTCTGGGGCCAGACCCGTGGGTTCATTTTGCAGCTTTGCCACTTACCATCTTCAGAAACTCAGGCAAGTGACTAAGCCCCACTATGCCTCAGTTTCTTCATCTGTAAAATGGAACTAGACAGTACAGAAAAGCATTTGATCCTGAGGAGGACTAAATGAGTTAATGTGTATAAAGCACTTGGAACAGGCCTGGTTGCGGTAAATACTCTGTCCTCATCATCACCATCATCATTATTACTATTACAACTACTACTGTTAGAAGGCAATGGCACCCCACTTCAGGCAATGGCACCCCACTCCACCCCTACTCTTGCCTGGAAAATCCCATGGACGGAGGAGTCTGGTGGGCTGCAGTCCATGGGGTCGCTAACAGTCGGACACGACTGAGCGACTTCACTTTCCCTTTTCACTTTCATGCATTGGAGAAGGAAATGGCAACCCACTCCAGTGTTCTTGCCTGGAGAATCCAGGGACGGGGGAGACTGCTGGGCTGCCGTCTATGGGGTCACACAGAGTCGGACACGACTGAAGCGACTTAGCAGCAGCAGCAGCAGCTGTCTGCCGCTCTGCACTCCAGAGACCTAACTCGCCCTGGTCCTAGGGCTTGACTCAGGGCCGCTCAGAGCAGCGAGGCTCGGGGTGTCCGTAGAGGGAGTGAAGAAGCGAAGGAGCAGAGCCCCTCTTGCTGGCCACAGGCGAGGGAACATTCATGAGATTATTTCAGCGAGGGTCCCAGATCTAGTCAATTCCGGAGCTGCATTCGTTGCCCCCAGGAAGCTGCAGGGTTTTTAGAGTTTGCCCTGGAGTTGAAAGGTCTTCCTGAGAGCACAGTGTGCGCGGGGCCTCTGCAGATCTGTGATAAGGCTGCTCTCAGAGCCTGATGTAACCTGAGCCCGCCCAGGCGCTGGTAGGGCTGTCTGGGTTAGCCTCGGCAGTGAATGAGGACAAAAAGCCAGCTGCGGTGGGCAAGCCAGCTCCGGGGTCCTCTCAGACAAGGGCCTCATGTGGAGATAATGACTGTCTGCTGGAAGCAGCTTAATGCCCAAAGATGCCTGAAAAACGAAGTCCCTTGTCAGTGGGAATGACAATTGTTATAACCCCTTGGGATGACAATTTTACAACA
The DNA here is from genome assembly GCA_006410635.1 of Cephalophus harveyi. NCBI lineage: Eukaryota > Metazoa > Chordata > Mammalia > Artiodactyla > Bovidae > Cephalophus > Cephalophus harveyi. The sequence continues at coordinate 685,678 of SJYT01041838.1, forward strand.
TCCAGAACCTTCTTGAATCATTTTAGAGCCTGTGGCAAGAGAAAAAATGTGCATCCCTGATAAACACGTTTTTATGTAATAGTTTTCGTGGTTAATTTCTTTCTAGAAGTAGACTTTGAAAATACTAGTGATGAGTTTACTTCCGTTAAACCCAGGAAAGTAAAACTGATAAAAATTCTGTCTGATATCAGTAAAATATTTAAACATAAAATAATGCTGTTTTGTTTAATATGTCTACTTTTCAACTTTACAATATTTTTTTCCAACTACTTTAGTATTCTGGAAAAAAAGCAATCCCACTCCTGGCATATATTTGGAAAAAAACTCTAATTAGAAAAGATACATGCACCTCTATGTTCATAACAGCACTATCCACAATAGCTAAGACATGAAATCAACTTAAATGTCCATCAACAGATGAATGGATAAAGATGTGGTACATACATAGGATGAATACTACCCAGCCACAAAGAAAGGATGAAATAATGCCATTTGTAGCCATACGTATGGACCTAGAGACTACCATACTAAGTCAGAAAGATAAATACCATATGATGTGACTGATACGTGGAATCTAAAATATGACAAAAACGAACTTACCAATGAAACAGAAATGGACTCATAGAGAATAGACTTTAGGTGGCCAAGCGGGGAGAGCGGGGTAGAGGCGGGATGGATCTGAAGTCTGGGATGAGCAGATGCAAACTGTTTTATATAGAATGGATGTGTAGCACAGGGAACTATATTCAATATCCTGGGATAAACCATAATGGCAAAGAATACAAAAAAAGAATGCATTTATATGTATAACTAAATCATATTGTTGTACAATATAAATTAGCATAGCATTGTACATCAACTATACTTCAATAAAATAAATTTTAAAAATATTCTGGAAAAAAATTACCATTAAAGAATATACAAAATTCTGTATATAGAGGCATGCATTTTCTTTGGCCACAGGCTTCAGTGTAGTTCAGTATGACACTGCCAGATCCTATCTGTAAAATTGTGATATTTTGTTCATCGTGACCTGTTTTTAGCATTCATTTTTTAAGAACTGTTGCATTAACGTCTGATGTATCTTGGTTACGGTTCTTTTTGGTGTCCTCTTAAACTTTGTGCCTGAGTGGAGTGGCTTGATTGCCTCTCCCTAGTCCCAGCCCAGGAGAGTCTAACTCTGCAAAACCACCTTTAGGACCTGGAACTACAGAAAACCTCACTCCAGGGCATAAAGATGTGCATTTGGTGGTGTTTGCTGTAACACTAGGGACCAAACCCAAAGTCCCTTTCGGTGAAAGTGAAAGTTGCTCAGTCGTGTCTGACTCTTTGCGACCCCATGGACTGTAGCCCACCAGGCTCCTCTGTCCATGGGATTCTCCAGGCAAGAATACTGGAGTGGGTTGCCATTTCCTTCTCCAGGGAATCTTCCCGACCCAGGGATCCAACCCAGGTCTCCTGCAATGCAGGCAGACGCTTTAACCTCTGAGCCACCAGGGAAGCCACCATGGACTGTAGTCCATGGAATCCTCCAGGCCAGAATACTGGAGTGGGTAGCCTTTCCCTTCTCCAGGGGATCTTTCCAACCCAGAGACTGAACCCAGGTCTTCCAAATTGCAGGTGGATTTTTTTTACCAGCTGAGCCACAAGGGAAGCCCAAGAATACTGGAGTGGGTAGCCTATCCTTTCTCCAGTGGGTCTTCCTGACCCAGGAATTGAACCAAGGTCTCCTGCATTGCAGGCAGATTCTTTACCAGCTAGCCACAAAGAGGACTGCTTAAGTCTATGATGGTCTATCATAGGATGGCATATTCTACAGCTGTTTAAAGAATTCTGTTGCTTTAACAATCCATTGCTGGACCAGAAAAATATTAAGAAAAAAACTTACAAAACACTATCTATAATAAAGCTAATATTTCTATTTGCACCATTTGAAATGTTTTGTGTGCATTAGCTCAATTAATCTCACAGCCTTCCTGCAATGCTCTAGATGAGGAAACTGGGGCCCAGAAAAGTTGAGTGATTTTCCTAGGGACACACAGCAGACAAGCAACAGAGTCAGGTTTTTTGAATGCAGTCTGGCCCCAGAGTTTCAGATTTTAATCACTAAATTAAACTACTTCTCATTTGATTTGGGAGTCTATGTGCATATATAGGGGGCTTCCCAGGTGGCGCTGGTGATAAAGAATCTGCCTACCAATGAAGGAGACTCAGGTTGGACAATCCCCTGGAGGAGAGAATGGCAATCTACTCCAGTGTTCTTGCCTGGAAAATTCCATGGACAGAGGAGCCTGGTGGGCTACAGTCCATGGGATTGCAAAGAGTCAGACAAGCCAGAGCACACAAAGCACATATATATACTATACATACAATGTAGATGTAATGCAGAAAAAATCCTGGAGCCAAACAGTAAACCATTCAGTTCAGTTCGGTTCAGTTCAGTCGCTCAGTCGTGTCCGATTCTTTGCGACCCCATGAATCGCAGCACGCCAGGCCTCCCTGTTCATCACCGTCTCCCGGAGTTCACTCAGACTCACGTCCATCGAGTCCGTGATGCCATCCAGCCATCTCATCCTCGGTCGTCCCCTTCTCCTCCTGTCCCTAATCCCTCCCAGCATCAGAGTCTTTTCCAATGAGTCAACTCTTCGCATCAGGTGGCCAAAGTACTGGAGTTTCAGCTTTAGCATCATTCCTTCCAAAGAAATCCCAGGGTTGATCTCCTTCAGAATGGACTGGTTGGATCTCCTTGCAGTCCAAGGGACTCTCAAGAGTCTTCTC
>SJYT01041838.1:690370-778088 GCA_006410635.1 Cephalophus harveyi
AGGGCGGGGGCCCGGGGAGGGGCGGCTGCTTAGTGGGAGCGCAGCTGTCGAGGGTCATTACCGCAGCCGTCTCTTAGGGGTGTTCCAGCCTGGGGGAGGGGGTGATGGAGAGAGCGCGCAGGGTAAAAGGCGTGCGCTGGGGGCGGGGAGGGGACCCGCAACCCCCCTGTCGCACCCAGGGCCTCCTCCTTAGTTCTGTGACCTCACTTAGTGCGGGAGACTGAAGCCAGGTGAGACCACCCTCGCAGCCAAGGACGCCCGGCAGGTCGGAGCTCCCCAGGGACTCGAGTCCAGGACTGTCCCCAGGGGACCTCGGTGACGCTGAGTGACCCCCTCCGCTTCATTTTTAGCGCTACCCCAGGTATGCACAGGAAATGCGGAAGCAGGGTATTAAAATTCTATCCCATTTTAAATAGACGTTGACTGCATCAACCCTTTTGAACCTCCTCATACCCAAACCCCACCCCCGAATACCACCGGTACCTGGCCCCGCAGCCCCAGCCCATTACCAATCAAAGTGCAATCAAATTGTGCTTTTCCTCAAGACGCTGATAGGACTGAGCTGTACAACGATAGTTCTTCAGAGCCCTGCAGACAGGGTGGCCAGTAATGCGGTCAAGGGTCCGGTTGGACGCTGAGCTGCTTCTCTGTAGGAGGTGAATCTCGGCTTCCTATCAGCTACTTGCTCCTCCGTCCGTGGGACGAAGTGAAGTGAAGTAAATGTCATTCAGTCATATCCGACTCTTTGTGAACCCATGGGCTGTATAGTCCATGGGCTATATTCTCCATGGACTGAGTTCTCCAGGCCAAAATACTGGAGTGGGTAGCCTTTCCCTTCTGCTGGGGATCTTCCCGACCCAGGAATCAAACTGGGTTCTCCTGCAATGCAGGCGGATTCTTTACCAACTGAGCTATCAGGGAAGCCCTGGGACTAAGTGGAGAGCTCATTTAGATGTAATTTCAGAAGACCCAGTGCCAGGCCCTCCTCAGCAGGGCCACTGGCCTGGTGGATAAGGAGGACCTCTTGGTCCCATCCCCCGCCTCTCCAAACACCTCCTCACAGCTGCTCTCAGGCCAGTTGATCAGAACACACATTCTCAGTGTCAGACACTGCCAAATTTTCACCTGCAGCAGCATCCCTCTGCGGCAGCCAGAGCAATCTTTTCAAAATCAGAGCTTGTACATTAGGTGTGTAAAATAGATAAGTGGGAGATGGTGTGTGAAACAGGGAACCCAACGCAGGTTCTGTGTGACAACCTAGAGGGGTGGAATGAGGAGGCAGGTGGGGGGCGGTTCAAGAGGGAGGGGACACATGTGTACCTAAGGCAGAGACCATCACAATAGTGTGGTGGTGGTTTAGTCGCTAAGTCCAACTCCTGCGACCCCATGGGATCGCAGGCTCCTCTGTCCATGGGATTCTCCAAGCAAGAACACTGGAGTGGGTTGCCATTTCCTTCTCCAGGGGATCTTCCCAACCCAGGAATCGAACCCGGGTCTCCTGGATAGCAGGCAGATTCTTTACTGACTGAGCTATGAGGGAAGATTGTAATTATCCTCTAATAATATGGCGATGGACAGGGAGGCCTGGCGTGCTGCAGTTCATGGGGTCACAAAGAGTCGGACACGACTGAGCGACTGAACTGAATATCATAATTACCCTCTACTTTAAAAATTTTTTTAAAGAAATCATAGTCAATCAAAATAGAAAAAAAAAAATCAGAACTTGTTTCTTGAGACCCAGAGTCCTCCATTAATTTCCTATTGCACAAGAATACAATTCTGATCCCTACCAAGGTCTATGGCCCCCACTGGTCCTGCACCAGGACACTTTTCTGGCCTCATTTCATACTCTGTTTTCCTATGTGTGCTGATCCTGCCACATTGGGACAGCATTCCACAATAAAATGCCTACTGTGTGCATACTGTGTCAGGCACTGCTCAAGGCTCTTGGGAAACAGCGGTGAATGAAACAAAGCTGCACCCCATTTTTTCCTGTATTACCTGGTTCAAGTTACCTACCCTTTCTATACCTCAGTTTCTCAACTGTAAAATGGGATGATAATTTAAAAATTCCTTCCTTTCAGAGTTGCTGTGAGGATTAATTAACCAGGGCTTAGAGACCCCCTGGCACAAAGCTAGTGATCCCTACCTGTGAGTTCTAATGATGTGAATGTATATGGTGTGAGCCAAAACCAGAAGAAGCACGTCAAACCCCTTCATGGGTGTGAATTTTAAAAAATAGACCTATTTGAGGAAAAAACATTAAATGAATAGTAGAACATTAAGTGGTTTGTGGACATGAAATTCATCCCAGAAGTTGAGAAGATGATTGAAGTTTGGGCAACTCTGCTGTGTTGGAGAGAAACCTGTCTCCCACGCATTTGCTTTCAGAGGCTTCACTCGTGGGTGATGGATCGTGGGTGATGGATGGATGTGCTGAAATCAAGTTGAGCCTGGAGTAGAGTGATAATAGTGGGATTTCAGTCTTGAGTGGGTGGTCTTTCCAATGAAATCCCTGGAGCCTAGGCCTGTTCTTTAAAGGCCATGCCTGGTGAGGGCATCAGTGACCCCCTGTAGTGGATTGAATAGTGTCCCCCCAACAAATGATATGTCCAAATCCTGACTCTATGAATGTGTCCTTATTTGAAATAAAGGTCTTTGCAGATGTAATTACAGTAAAGATCTCAAGATAAGGTCTTCCTGGGTTTGAGTTGGCCCAACCCAATGACAGGTATCCTTATAAGAGACAGAAAAGACATCAGGAAGGGCAGGTGAAGACGGAGGCAGGTGAAGACGGAGGCTAGCCAAAGCCAGTGCCTGCCAGGGGCCACTGGAAGCTGGGAGAGACACGGCAGGTTCTCACCTAGAATCTTCAGAGCAAGTGCGGACCTGCCAACACCTTGATTGCAGATTTCTTGTTTTCAAAACTGTGGCTGAATAAGTTCATATTGTTTAAGTCACTGACTTTGTGGTAATTTGTTATAGTGATGCTAGGAAACAAATACACGCCTCATCACACACACAAAAAGCCCCATTTGCTTTTTTCTTTGGAACTCTGGCCTGGCCAGGACTCTGAGGGGCTGGAGAGGGGATGCTCAGAACACAGACCACCCCCACCCCCCAGAGGCAGATTTCCGGTGAAGTTAATGAAGCTTAAACTTCAGGGCCCGAGTCACTCACCCGGGCATCTTCTAAAACTCTGAGAAGATCCCTAACATCATGTCCATGGAACCACATGTTTGTGAAATCTGCAAAAGTGTGCTATTTTAACTACTATTTCTCAAGACCACTGTGTTGGGACAGCCCTAGGGGGCTGGCCAAAGGGAAGTTTGGTTGGGATTGCGTTCATTTGGCCCCATGAGATGTTTTGTGTGGCTCACAGACATCCCTGCATAGTTAAGTCATTGCTTGACCTCCAGGTGTGAGAATGGCTTCCCAGAAAATTCCTCTTGCTCATGGTGGCCCCAGGGACGTCGTCACAACATGAGGATGGATGGCATTGACAGACTGGTTGATGAGAGTCATCAGTTAGATGGTATTGGAGCTGAGACACTGGGCTTAGAAAATTTGAAATGCCTTGAAATGTTTTAGCTCATGTAGGAAAGAAACTTGAGAGTGTTTTCCCCAAATTTGACAACCGTCCTGCAAAACTATGTGTCATGGGCTGAATTGCATCCTTCCCCCAGTTCCTGTGTTGAAGTCCTAGCCGCCAGTACCTCAGAATGTGACTGTATTTGGAGATGGGTCTTTAAGAAGGTCATTAAGTCAAAATGAGGTCCTCAGGGCGGGTTCTAATCCAATATGACTGATGTCCTTAGACGGGGTGGAGATGAGGAGGCGGGCACAGAAAGAAGATCATGAGAAGACAGCCATCTCTGAGCCAAGGAGAGAGACCTTGGTAGAAGCCAACCCTGTTGACAGCTTGCTCTCAGACTTCCACCGTCCAGAACTGCGAGAACATGAATTTCTGTTGTTTAAATCACCTAGTCTGTGGTACATCATTATGACAGCTGAAGCAAGCTAACATTGGATGTGACATTACCGATCATGGATTACCAGGCCAAGAGAAACTTTTCTAAAAATTGTCAATTGTTTTTTTTTTTTCCCGATCAACTTTTCTAGAGGAAAGTTTGACTTACCTTCCTTTTCTCTTTGGTGATGGCGGTAGGGGTTTAGTCGCTAAGTTGTGTCTGAACTCTTGTGACCCCACTTTAGCCTGCCAGGCTCCTCTGTCCATGGGATTCCCCAGGCAAGAGTACTGGAGTGGGTTGTCATTTCCTTCTCCAGGGGATCTTCCTGAGCCTGGGATCGAACCTACGTCTCCTTCTTGGCAGGTGGATTCTTTACCACTGAGCCACCTGGCAAGCCCTCTCAAAGCATACCAGGAAGTTAATTAATGATATTGCTTTTTATTTCTGAATTTTGTGGCTTGTGCCAGCTTTTTAACAAGTAATTGTTTTTGATTTATTTTTTTCTAAATATTTCAGTTTGTATGAGATTTTGTATCAGTAATTTTGTCTTCTTCTTAATAAAGCGGGCCCCTCAGATAGAATAAGTTTCAGGCCCAAGATTGTCTTTGCCCCCAAACCTCCACCCCATATCTCTCCAACAGATCAGCATTTGGGGGACCTTCACCCCTCAGAGGGTCCCTTTTAGGCTCCAGCCACTCTGAGTCTCTCCTGTCTGGGTCCTACTTTCCCAGGAGGTGAATGTTGAGTGCAGAAGGGAAAGATGCATAATTGATGAGACTCCAAGCATGGCTGGGCTGAAGAGGTCAATTAATTATTAAATATAGATTCAATGGGGAGAAATTTCATTATGGGGTCATTTAATTAAGTGACGGGCCAGAGGGACGTTCTGAGATGGGATTTCAAAGGCTCTGATATTTTCTGAGTTTGGTTCTGGACCAACTCTGAGTGTGTGAAGAAGAAAGAAATGGCTCTTTCTTAAACCTAGAACATTTGTTTGAATCCATCCTCCACCACCCTCATTTCCTCTCTTCCTTTCTTTTTTCTTCCTCTCTTCCCTTCTTCCTTCCTTTCTTTTTTTTCCTATCTCCTCCCTCCCTGCCAAATTCCCTTCCTTTGTTAGTTTATAGAGCATCTTCCAGGAACCATTGTTCTAAACATCAGGGTTATTGTGATGAAAAAACAGCATCATGGTACCATGGGAAACAAGTAGGAATGAAGTAAAGGACTCAGTACACAGGAAGGCATCACGTATGTGGGACGGCTGTGCCAAGCTGAAAAGCAGGGTGATGGGTCATCTAGATGGGCGTCCCCATCCCAGCTGAGTCCTGAAGCCTGCTAAGGAAATGAGGAGGCGACAATCGGGCAGTGGAGCACTCGCGTCAGAGAGAACAGCAGATGCAAAGGTCTGACGGAGAACAAGCTGCGGTGCTCGGGGAATAGCCAGGAGGCAGAGTGTGTGTGAGAAAGCCAGGTAAACTACGAGCTTCAAGAGGTGGGCAGGGGCTAAGGCTAATAGGTAATTGAGGGGTAGTTTTTTTTTTTTTTTCAATAGATACTGGGGTAAACTGCCTGTCACTCACTGTATTAGGCACTTTTCAGCTGTACATGATAGAAATCCAACTCAAATTATCTTCTTCGAAACAGGGGACTTTATTAGATCATGTATCTGGGAAAAGAAAAAAACAACAGAGGCATGCAGGTTTCAGGCGTGGCTGAATCTAGTAGCTCAGAAGACATGATGTCATAATGAATTTTCAGTTCTTTGTGTCTCTCTCTGTCAGCTGTTTCCCTTTCAAGCGGGCTTTCTACATATTATGGCCAAGGTGGCTTCCAGTGGTTCCATGTTTCATTCTGCAAGCTTAGACACCTCAGGAGAAATAGAGTACCTTTTCCTAAAAAGTTCCATGTAATATCCTGGGTTTACATTCTGTGAAATGGTGTGGGTCAGTTGCCCTTGCTCAGCCAATCACAGTGGCCAGGAGTGTGGGATACTCTGATTGGCCAGGACTTGGATCCAGGGAGAGATGGCTCCTCACAGACTAGGAATAAGAGAGGGGTGGATTTCCCAGATGAACACTGGGCTTCTAAGGCCAGAAAAAGGAATGGATTCTGAGCAGGCGTAAACAACAGAGTTTCATTACATTTCCTAGTCAGTTGTTTTTTTCTCTGCTGGCAAAAGGCTGCTGTTTTGAAGAATCTATCAACAGGAATTATCCCATCTTGACAATGGACATGCATGAGCCATGGACATTGACATAAATCTTGATCAGTGGGATTAGAAGGCACGAGTTTTGAGTCAGAAAGGCAGCATGTAAAATTAGGAAGCACTCAGGTCCTGGGGCACAACAAAACAGAATTTGAGATGAAGAGCTTTGAAAAGGACAAAGAGGGAAATTGTGTGTGAACAAGAAGGAAAAAGCCATCAAAAAGGACCTTGGACATTGGTATACCTAACTGTGGAAACTCAAAATGTAAAAAGTAATAAAAACTGGGTAAAGCAAAAAGACTGAAGTGACTTAGCAGCAGCAGCAGCAAAGCAAAAATATTCTATGGGAGGGTAATCTGATGCAGTCTTTCTAAAGAGCAGAGAGGCAGGCACTGGTGCGTTAGTAGAGGTAATCCTCTCTCAGATATTAATTCAAGACAAACTCTCATGAAGGTCATAAAAGGACCTCCCAAAGGACAGCATTCCAGCATCAGTGGTGGTGGCGAGAAGAGTTTACCGGGGTGTTCATTACTGAGGGAGTAGATGGATAAAATACGGAGGCTCTCTTGCAGCAGTGCTCTTGCCTGGAAAATCCCATGGATGGAGGAGTCTGGTGGGCTGCAGTCCATAGGGTCGAGAAGAGTCGGACACGACTGAGCGACTTCACTTTCAGTTTTCACTTTCATGCATTGGAGAAGGAAATGGCAACCCACTCCAGTGTTCTTGCCTGGAGAATCCCAGGGACGGGGGAGCCTGGTGGGCTGCCGTCTATGGGGTCACACAGAGTCGGACACGACTGAAGCGACTTAGCAGCAGCAGCTTGCAGTTCTGAGCAATGGCTGAAGCATATACAGTACAGCATGAATGCATCCTAAGAGCCTAGTCTTAGTATGCAGCACTTTACCATTTACAGAAGGTGAAAGCATGTATGTATCCTCAAATACTACAATTTGTATATGGGCACATGCACACCCAAAATGCATCTTTCTTTTTTTTTTTTTTTGGCTGGATAAGGTCTTACTTTTGGAACGAGGGATTTTCCTTCGTCATGTGGAATCTCCCCTTGCAGCACATGGACTCTAGTTGTGGCCCACGGGCTTAATTGCCCTGTAGCATGCGGGATCTTAGTCCCCTGACCAGGGATTGAACCCGCATCCCCTGCATTGCAAGGCAGATTCTTAACCACTGGAAACCCCTCAGGGAATTCCGCCCAAGTACATCTTGAACACACTAGAATGGTTGCCTACTGTAGAAAGGTGAATGAACTTTAATCAGAAAAATGGACATTTGGAATTTTAGAAAATGAATGGCAAAATAGCTGTGATTTTATGAAATGCTAGCTTTCTTGCACAGAGGTTATCAGAAAATCGGGAAAGAGAGAGCTCCGAAGCTTTTGGTGCATGGCTGGTCTCCTCCATCTTGTCTGTTTCCAATGGTGCACCAGGCGTCAGGGAAGGACAGGCAGCCTGGCAGAGGAGGACGCTTCCCACGTGCTCCTTTCCCAAGAAGGTTCTAGGACCTGGTATTTCAACGCATCCTGGGCCTGTCTCAAATCAGACCATCCCTGAAGTCCACTCGGATTCTCCAAGAGGGACCTCGATCAGCTCTGCCAGTCTGGAGAGTGCGGACTGTGTCCAGGCTCCCGGGGGTCCAGTGGGCCTGGAGATGCTTTGTTTCCACTCTGGGAGTCTCTGTGCCTGCCCACGGGTAATTTTACTTCTTATAGCTAAGAGACTCCACTGTGTGTCCACCAGGATCCCGTGGGAAACAGATGGAGCATTCAGTCTAGGTCACAGAGGAGAGTTCAGTGAATGAAATATTTACAAAGGCGTGGGGGGAGGCAGGGAGAACCCTGCAGACGGTGCTCTGCACTTGGGGTACCAGCCGTGGGAGCCTTCACCTCTCCAGGCCAGAAGGGATTCAGGAAGGGAGGAGCCCCTGAACCCAGAGAGAGATGCCTGGAGAGAGACCGTGCCCGGCAGGGAGCAGGGGATAGAGACCCTGGGCTCACTCTGCTTCTGTGCGTCCATCTCCTGCTGGGGCTTCTCACTGGTTGGACCCACAGGAAGCTGGGGGAGGGGAGCACTCAGATTTACCCTCTGGCTTGTCCTCCAGGATGGATTTGGAGGGGCAGCTAAGGAAGCCCATGTGATCTGCCCCCCTGGACCTCCTTCCGTCAGCCTGCATGGGGGGCGGGTGCTGGAGGCTCCATACTTTCTCAGCAAGACCCCTTCCTCACCTCCGCTCCACACCCACTGTTCTCCTTTATCTGCCTCAAAACCATCAGAACTAATCTGTCTTTGACCCCCTTGTCTCCATCAGACACCCCAAGAAGCCCAGACCCTCATTACCCCCTCTTCCCAGGACCGTCATCTCCACGAGACTTCGGAGACAGCTAGGCAATCCCCTGACCCTGGCCTGTTTAATTTGTAATTTTCCTCCATCGCCCTTATCCCCATCTGCCCTATTCTTCCTTTGACTTAGTTTTTCTGCTTGTCTTCCTCAACTTGAGCACAGATTTCTGTCCTCATTGCTCCCCGTTACATACCATATATTTAGCACAGTGCCTGGCACGTGGTAGGCACTCAAGAAAGAACACAGCATCCAAGCGTTTTTGTGTCTTTTAAATCAGCTCAGAGGCATTTCCCTCGTGGTCCGGTGGTTAAGACTTCATCTTCCAGCATAGAGGATGCAGGTTCGATCCCTGGCCGAGGAGTTGCGATCCCACATGCCTTGCGGCCAAAAAATCAAAACCTGTAACAAAAGTAGTATTGTAACTACTTCAATAAAGACTTTAAAAATGGCCCACATCAAAAAAAAAAAAAAAAATCAACTTAGAGTGTTTCCTGCTACCGGGAGAACTGTGGTACATGCAGCCATTCCTGTAAAGAGGAGCTTTCGGGTTAAGTTCCAGGTTTCCGCCAGGACTGCCGATGCCTCGGGAAACACCCCTCCCCCCGATGCAGTTTGCCTCACACGTGTGTGCCTGTGTCCTAGCAGTGGAAGTGCCACGTGAGAGAGGTTGCACTCTGGGGCAGATGCTGTGCTGTTTTGAGTTTGCCAAGAATAAAGAGCCAAGCTTTTCCTGGGACTCAGTACTGTTCTGAGCTAGAGACAGAATTCTCCATCCACCATGTATCCAGCACTTATCCAGGGGAAGACAGAGCTAGGTCTAGCCCAGGCTTTGTCCCGATGAGCTTAGAGTCTAGTTGAGAGGAGGGCATTCCCAGGGTGTTTGCTTCCCTTTTGAAGGTTCCTAGACAGCCAAGGGGGTGGGGGAGCCTGGTGGGCTGCCATCTATGGGGTCGCACAGAGTCGGACACGACTGAAGTGACTTTAGCAGCAGCAGCAGACAGCCAAGGCTCGGGGAGACTCAGAGAGGACAGGGGTCCTGGGGTCCCAGTACTTCAGGATAACTCTCTGGCGAAAAGGCCACTAGTGATCAAGCCTGGGACGCTGCCGTTCATGGGGCTGGAAAGAGTCGGACACGACAGAGTGACTGAACAGCAGCACCAATTTGCTGAGCCTCTACTATGTTCCAGGAACCATTCTAGACTCGGAAAATAGTGTCAAAAGAGTTAGAAACGGCTCCTGTTCTCACAGAGGGGCCAGTCTAATGGAGGGAGGAAAGTACTCACCAAGTAATCAACAAGCAGAATGGGATGGTGTCATGGTGACTGATGAAGTGAGTTGGCCACGTAGACTGGATGCCCAGGAAGGCTTTCAGGATATGGCACTGAAGTGAAGATGTGAATGACAAGGAGTGAGCCACGGCAAGGGAAGTCTGAGAACTGGGTCTGAGAACTGTGTCTTTCCTGTGTGAGGAAGGCATCCTCTGTGGCTGGGAGGTGGGACTCAGTTTGCAGTGATCAGGGAGCAGAAAGGAGCTCTCATGGCTGGAACAGAAGTCTTTGGGGAGCCAATCATGCAGGGCTTAGAAGTCATTGCCAGGAATTTGGATTTTATTCTAAGGGCAATAATTAGTCATTGGTGGATTTGAGGCAAGGTAGGGAGAGCGCAATGGCCATTTTCCAGTGCTATTGCCTGGAAAATCCCATGGACGGAGGAGCCTGGTGGGCTGCAGTCCATGAGGTCGCTAAGAGTCAGACACGACTGAGCTACTTCACTTTCACTTTTCACTTTCATGCACTGGAGAAGGAAATGGCAATCCACTCCAGTGTTCTTGCCTGGAGAATCCCAGGGACGGGGGAGCCTGGTGGGCTGCCGTCTATGGGGTTGCACAGAGTTGGACACGACTGAAGCGACTTAGCAGCAGCAGCAGCAGGGACCTGACATGATTTCTTCTTCTTCTTTTTTTTTTTTTAAGATTTTTTCCTTTTAATGTGAACCATTTTAAAAGGCTTTATCGAATTTGTTACAATAGAGTCCGACTCTTTGCGACCCCATGAATCGCAGCACGCCAGGCCTCCCTGTTCATCACCATCTCCCGGAGTTCACTCAGACTCACGTCCATCGAGTCCGTGATGCCATCCAGCCATCTCATCCTCGGTCGTCCCCTTCTCCTCCTGTCCCTAATCCCTCCCAGCATCAGAGTCTTTTCCAATGAGTCAACTCTTCGCATCAGGTGGCCAAAGTACTGGGGTTTCAGCTTTAGCATCACTCCTTCCAAAGAAATCCCAGGACTGATCTCCTTCACAATGGACTGGTTGGATCTCCTTGCAGTCCAAGGGACTCTCAAGTGTCTTCTCCAACACCACAGTTCAAAAGCATCAATTCTTCAGCGCTCAGCCTTCTTCACAGTCCAATTCTCACATCCACACATGACCACAGAAAAAACCATAGCCTTGACTAGATGGACCTTAGTCAGCAAAGTAATGTCTCTGCTTTTGAATATACTATCTAGGTTGGACATAACTTTTCTTCCAAGGAGTAAGAGTCTTTTAATTTCATGGCTGCAGTCACCATCGGCAGTGATTTTGGAGCCCAAAAAAATAAAGTCTGACACTGTTTCCACTGTTTCCCCATCTATTTCCCATGAAGTGATGGGACCAGATGCCATGATCTTCGTTTTCTAAGTGTTGAGCTTTAAGCCAACTTTTTCGCTCTCCTCTTTCACTTTCATCAAGAGGCTTTTTAGCTCCTCTTCACTTTCTGCCATAAGAGTGGTGTCATCTGCATATCTGAGGTTATTGATATTTCTCCCAGAAATCTTGATTCCAGCTTGTGTTTCTTCCAGTTCTGCGTTTCTCATGATGTACTCTGCATATAAGTTAAATAAGCAAGGTAACAATATACAGCCTTGACGTACTCCTTTTCCTATTTGAAACCAATCTGTTGTTCCATGTCCAGTTCTAACTGGTGCTTCCTGACCTGCATACAGATTTCTCAAGAGGCAGGTTAAGTGGTCTGGTATTCCCATCTCTTTCAGAATTTTCCACAGTTTATTGTGATCCACACAGTTTTCGTTTTTCAGCCCCAGGCACGTGGGATTTTAGCTCCCTGACCTGGGATTGAACCCAGACTCCCTGCTTTAGAAGGCAAAGCCTTAACCACTGGACCACCAGGGAAGTCCCTGACTTGATTTCTTTTTTGAAAGATCTTTCTGGCTGCTCTGTAGAGACTGGCTTTAAAGGGGGGCAAGAACAGAAACAAGAACACCAATGAGATGGCAGTTGCAGTACTTTAGAGATGATGATGGTTTGGACCAGTGTGAGGGCTAGGGAAGTACTGGGAAGTAGATGGGTTTGGGGAATAAACTTTATTAAGAGCCAATAAGATTTACGGATGGAGAGGATGTACAGTATGAGAGAAGGAAAGGATAACCTTGAGACTGAAAGACTTGGAATGGGTTGGGTGTTGGGGCCATCCACAGATTTGGAGGTGAAGGTAAAGGAGGGTGAAATCAAGAAACCAGTTTGCTTTGGCTCTGCCCCGGGTTGAGAAGCGGTGTCTACAGCTTCCCAAATCTTTTCCTACATGCGCATCTTTACCCAGACTTGTCTCCCAACAAAGGTTTGAGAGGTTGAGTCTGGGCAGAGAGCTCCCCCACACCTCTGGTTGGATTGTGAAGGTTCGCCAAGTTGCTTCTGGGGATGAAATTGACAAGGTCAGGTGCACAAATGCTGTAAATAATGGAAGAGACACATTCGAAATGACAGGCATAACCAAACCAGAAAATCCTCATTTCTAACCAGATACATTAAGTATCTGTTTTTCATCTCCACCCCAAAGATGTGCACAGCTGTCTGGCATTTGCGGACGGATGGGCTCAGGCTGCTTAACACCCACCTGCCTTCCTGAGGTCAGGCCTCTTCGGTGAACTTGGATGTTTGTCCCACTGCTACCAGCAGCTTAGAGCTGTCCAGCCAGCAAGAGACTTCTGGCAGGAAGAAGAAGGGGCATTTCACTGAGGGGATATTGGAAGGGGTGTATGATTGATCTGGGTTCAAAGGCAAACCTAGGACCCATCATGATCTGATGGGGAACAGTGGAAAGAGTTGCCTGCTTTTCTCTAGCAAACTGAGGAAGTGGGGTTAGGTTGGCAAAGGTAGAACTCTAGGTGGGCAATAACTGGAAGAGCAAGGCATTTTCTACTTGTTTGTTGGTTTTTGGTTTGGGTGGTAGGAGCAATAAGAATGGAAGAGGAAATGGCAGCCCATTCCAGTATTCTTGCCTAGAGAATCTCATGGACAGAGGAGTCTGGTGGGCTGTAGTCCACGGGTTGCAAAGAATTGGACGTGACTGATGTGACTTAGCGGCAGCAGCAGCAATAAAAAGTAAAAAATGAAATTATTTTCAGTGATGGACATTTCCCTTTGACTTGACTATCCAACAGCCATTCCCCTTCTTTATTACTCATATAACCCTGATTTTGATCCCAGGCACAGGGTTCTGTCCCAGAAGATGAGTCAATTGATCCAAGCCAATCACAGTAACTCAGTCTTCATTGGACAGTTGGACTAGGGGTGGACATGTGACCCAAGGTTGGACATATAATGAACAATTTTTCAGAAAGAGATGGAGAGAGAGAGAGAGAGCAAGAGAGATATTTGTTTCTCTTTGGAATGATTGGGATGATGAGTGTGATGCTCAGAGATATGGCAACTACATTATAACCAGGAGGGAAAACTCTAGAAAATCACAGGGACACAAAGTCCTGCCATTGATGAACTATTGAACAAACTCTGAAACCATTTAGACTCTGAAATTTTCATTTAGGTCAGTTTCTCAAGCTCATGTGGAGCAGATAATTCTTTGTTGTGGGGAACTGTCCTGTGTACTATAGAATGTTTAGCGGCATTCCTGGTCTCCATTCAGTAGATTTCACATCCCAGTCATGACAATAAAAAAAAAAAAAGTCTCCATAGATATTATCAAATGTCCATGATGGGCAAAATCACCCCTGGTTGAGCATGACTACTCTGAAATCTTGTTAAATGATACAATTGCATGTCTTGGGTACTTAAGCCACTGCTGGCTGGGAATTTCGGTTCTTGCAGCCTAAGCTGAAAGTCAGACACAGTCCTAGTTTTCATGTAGCACATAGTCTGGTAGTGGAGACAGAATCATTCATTCATTTTTTGTTCAGATATTCATTTATTTAAACAGATATTAGTTGAGTCATGTACTATTCTAGGGGCAGAAATATCTCAGGAAACAGAGAAACATTTGTCCTCTGGAGAATCTGACATTTCGGTGAGGCAGATGATAATCAAAGCACAAACAATTGGTCAAGTGGTGATACCAGTGATGAAGAAACAAAATCGGGTAGAATACTGCTTCATGTTCATATTAGTGATCAGAGGGCTCTTCTGTGTCAAGGTGACATTTGAGTAACTGGGGAGAGTGCAAGAACCATTGACCAGGATGGGAAAACTTTTTTGGGAGAAGCAAGTTTTGGATCGGAAAAACATTTTTTGGGGGAACACATTAATCTGAGATGTTCATTAGCTACTAATACCTAGTGGAGATTCGAGACAGGCTACTGAAGATAGAATTTGCCGAATGATATAATTCTCAAACAAATCACCCTCTGTCTCAGAGCCTTCATAATGCTGTTCCCTCTGTGCAAATGCTGTTCCTTCAAGTTAATAGTTCAGGTTCATTGTGACCTGCTCAGGAAGATCCCTCCGTCGTGCCGCAGACCCTCCCCAGGTCTCCACTTTACAGACATTCAGAGGCCCACCCTCCCTTCCCCATCTCCTTAGTGCCTGTGTCATAGTTGAAATTAAACAGTGAAGTCTGTTTTTTGCTAGTCTATCTCATTTCCCTTCCCAGACTACCAGCTCCATCAGGCCAAGAACTGTGTCTGTTTAAATCATCACTCTCTCGCCAGGGCTTTATATATTCTGTAAGCTTTCAGGCTTATGAAATTAATGAATGATGATATTTTTCTATTCATTCGTTTATTCACCAAGCAGACACCATCCGCCCGCCGCCCTCTGCCTGGGTCCATTTGGTCTTTATTCAGTATACCCCAGACTGACTTTGCAGGTGCCAACATCTGTATTTCTTTGCCTGAGGGCTTCCATGAGTCATTGTGATGAGTTCTGCCCTGCATGTGGCAGGTAGGAAGTACCAAGAAATTAACACTCCCTCCCCTCCCAAGAGCAACCCTCAGCTAATGGCTGATTAGAGTTTGGAGATTACTCTAGCTTGCTCACTCCCCAGGGGAGGGTAACTGGGATGCGTGTTCTCCAAGGTTGCCCCGAGCATCCCAATGGGATTAGGGTTCAGTTGCCCAAGGTGGAAACTTGCTTGATGCCTCCTGCTGCGGGGGCCATCTTCCTTCCTACGTCACTTCCCCCTTCAGTCAGTGGTGTTTCCCATTCTTCCCAAATACACTTCTTGCGCTTGAATTCCTGTCACGGTGTCTGCCCCTGTGGAGACCAAATCAGACATTCAAAGATTTTGAGGACCCGCTTGGCGCCAGAAGTGGCTTTGGTCTCCAGGAACAAACTGACCAGGCTTCCTCTGACCCTTATTTCCTCTGATTGGAATGGATCACAGACCAGAAACAAGCCCATCAGTAGATCACCAAGAAAATCAACAGAAAATGCTGATGCCCCAAAGAGTTCAACAGTACCATGGTTCAGAAAGTGTCTGGTGGGCGAAGACTGTCTTGGTCTGGATGGTCAAGCAAGGTTTCTCTGATAACGTAGATCTGGAGGATGAAGACAAGCAGCCGCGGGAAGCTCTGAAGGAAAAAAGTTCCCGGCAGAGAGCAAGGCCAGTGCAAGGGTTGGGGGGCTGGCGTGGGAAGGGCAAGGAGGGGAAAGATGGGCACGTCAGAGGAGCTAAGTGTGATGGGGCCCACCATCAAGTAAAAGAGACAGGAAATGAGGCCAGCGAGATCGCAGTGGCCAGAAGGAACGCACGGCTGCGTGAACCACTGATCAGACGACCTAAAGCTAGAGAAATCGGAGAGGAGGCCATCTGGGGTAGATCTCTCCAGCCCCTGGAGGGAGAGGGGAAGCCCCTGTCTAGGATGGCGACGAGAACCGTCAGAAATGTTGCAGCTGGAGCAGAAATGCCGCTTCTTACTTTAATAACCACTTGGAGGTCGAGAGGCGAAGGAAGGGAGCCAGACAAGGTGAGGAGGGAGGGAGTGGGGAGGCCCCACGGTCTGTCCCACCAGGGTCTCAGAATCTGACAGCATCTGTCACCAGGAAATCACATGTAATTACCCCCAGGGATAAAAATCCGGGTGGGGAAGCATTGAGGGCCAAGCAGAGGGGTGAGTGGGACGGCTGTCTGGCCTGCCGCAGTCTGCTTCCTTGTCGGGGAGGCGGGGCAGCTCCCCTGGGATGGGGACCCCCCCCCCCCCGGAGGCCCCTGCAGTCCAGTGTGCCCGGGCTCGCCACTCCCAGGGGCAGGAGGTGGACCTCAGGAAGTGCCGCTTGTTGGATGAAGCTATTATGGGTTTGTGGGGAAGCCAGCTCACTCTCAGGTTGTTCCGCCACGGGAGCCCGCCTTTGGACTTGAACTCTCTACCAAGAGCCTGGGTGAACTCACACCGTGACACCCAGAAGCGCTAAGCTCATTGGCACCTGCTAAAACCTTCATCCAGATGCTTGGTCAGGTGCCAATGGAACCCATGAGGGGAGGGGACACAGGACAGATATACGTCAAAGGCAGGTAACTAGTGCTACCATGAAGTTGTGGTTTTAAAAGGTAAAAATGCGATTTAACTGAACGTGAACAAATAAGGAATGCATTGGCATTTGGAGGTGATTTTTTTATTGCGGCTGTTGTCTTTCAGTTGCTAAGCTCTGTCCAACTCTTTGTGACCCCATGGATTACAGCACACCAGGCTTCCCTGTCCTTTACTATCTCCCCGAGTTTGCTCAAATTCATGTTCATTGAGTTAGTGATGCCATCCAACCATCTCATCCTCTGCTGCCCTCTTCTTTTGCCTTCAATCTTTCCCAGCACCAGTGTCTTTTCCAATGAGTTGGCTCTCTGCATCAAGTGGCCAAAGTATTGGAACTTCAGCTTTAGCGTCAGTCCTTCCAATGAATACTCAGGATGATTTCCTTTAGGATTGATTGGTTTGATCTCCGTGTGGTCCAAGGGACTCTCAAGAGCTTCTCCACCACAATTCAAAAGCATGAGGGCCTCGGCACTTAATCCTACTCTCACATCTATACATGACTGCTAGAGAAGCCATAGCTTTGACTAGACAGACCTTTGTCAGCAAAGTGATGGCTCTGGTTTTTAATATACTGTCAAGGTTTGTTATAGCTTTCCTTCCAAGGAGCAAACATCTCTTAATTTCATGGCTGCAGTCACTGTCTGCAGTGACTTTGGAGTCCAAGAAAATACGATCTACCATTGTGGTAGAGTACATGTAACACTGCACAAGTACCTGGCCTTGCCAAGTGACTCAGTGGTGAAGAATCCACCCGCCGATGCAGGAGATTCAGGAAATGCAGGTTCGATCCTTGCATGGGGAAGATCCCCTAAAGAAGGAATGGCAACCCTCCCTGTATTCTTGCCTAGAGAATTCTATGGACAGAGGAGCCTGGTGGGCTACCCTCCACAGGGTCACAAAGAATCAGATGCGACTGAGCAACTGAGAACAGCACAGCAGAGCACTTGCTGGTCAGCAAAAATAAGTGCTTTCTACACCCCGTGCATCGAGCCGTCTTTCTGGCCTGAGCAGAGGGTTCAAGTCAGGGCAGTGGGTGTCATCCTAGAATTGTTTCTGCAAGCATATGAACTCGGGTTGCTAAGCTAAATGAAAGCCCAAAATCACTCGAGACACCCAGGCCAAGACAGCCCCCTGGGTCTGAATCCAACACAAAGGAAAACAGAGCTGAGGGATGGAGGGGGACCATTCCTGACTACACAAGTAAGTCCCCGGATCCAGCCAAGCTGAAAGCCAATTTCACTTCTGGATGTTATAGTTACATGAGCCAACAGATTTGCTTTTTGGTTTAAGCCGGTTTGAAGTTTTATATTTTTGTCACTCTTTATCCAGAGAGGCTTAATACTAGTTCACAACCACAAATCATTTAAGAAGCATGAAGCTAGATGGTTTCTAAATTCCCCTCCAGCCAAATAGTCTAAAAAACTTCCCTTCCAAGATTTGACAACAAAGAATTTTATGAGACCTGGGATTGCTTGTCAAGCCAGCGAAGTTTTCCTAATAGTTACCAACTCACCGCTCACCTCTGGCCGCCCTTTACTCCCTCCTCCCCGTCTGTCCTTCTGTCCTTCTGTTCCACCTCAGGGACGGGGAAGTTGGGACGGCTGGCGGATGACAATGGTGGTCACAGCTGGAGACTCTGATCAGATGACATTAGAGCAGAGCCAGGAAAAGGTGAGGGAGGAAGTCATGTGGGTTTCTGGAGGGTGAGTATTCCGGGCAGGAAACACAGCAAGTGCAAAGGTCCTGAGGCAAACGTGAGCCTGCTGTGTTCAAGGAGCCTGGTGTGGCTGGAGGAGAGGGAATGGGGGAGTGGAGTGGTACGAGGTGAGTTCAGAGAGGAAATGTGGGAGGGGGCAGACTGTGTGGGGAGCTGGGAGTTAGTTTTTAATATTAGCATGATGTTCAGGGTTACATAAACCCTTTTTTTGGTCCCACACATCTTTGTGTAGCTTTGTTGGGATATAATTTGCATATGACACTGTGGGATGATTTCATCACACATGCGCTGTGACATGCTTACCACAGTAAGGTTAATGAACACAGCTCTCATCCTGCATAATTCCAGTTTGTTGTTGCTGTTTTTCTGGTGAGAACATTCAAGCGTTACTCTCCTGGCTGCTCTCAGGGATGCAATATGGTGATGTTGACCGTCGTCACTGTGTCGTCAGCCTTACACAGCTTCTCCATCACACACTCACACCCACAACCCCACAGGCCCACATACACCCTTCAGACCCGCGCTTCTGTTAGCCTATGGACACGTAAGCACACACACTTACACATGCACATGTACATCCTTGGCCTGGACACACGTACTCTGACATACTTGCCCACATTCTCTCTGACATGCACTCACACACCCAAGCATGCACACACAATCACAAGCATGCATGTGCACTCACGTGTGCTCATTTCTACTCAGTTACATCTACACGCTTACCCAGCATCAGCTGCCCACACATGGCTCACTCACACTCAGCCCTGACCCCCCTCACGCCACCTGACACTCTTGTACACACACACCTCTCTGCTGACCGCTCCCACCGTCACTCACAGCAGTCGTGCGAGACTCAAACACACAAACAGGGCTTCCCTGGTGGCTAAAGAATCTACCTGCCAATGCCGGAGACATGGATTCGATCCCTGATCTGGGAAGATCCCACGTGCCACGGAGCAACTGAGCCCGTGTGAGACAGCTACTGAGCCTGCGCTCTAGAGCCTGGGGCCACATTTACTGAATTGAAGCCTGCACACCCTAGAAATCTGGAAAACTCAGCAGTGGCCACAGGACTGGAAAAGGTCAGTATTCATTCCAATCCCAAAGAAAGGCAATGCCAAAGAATGTTCAAACTACTGTGCAATTGCATTCATCTCACATGCCAGCAAAGAAATGCTCAAAATTCTCCAAGCCAGGCTTCAATGGTATGTGAACCGTGAACTTCCAGATGTTCAAGCTGCCTTTAGAAAAGGCAGAGGAACCAGAGATCAAATTGCCAACATCCGTTGGATCACTGAAAAAGCAAGAGAGTTCCAGAAAAACGTCTACTTTTTCTTTATTGACTATGCCAAAGCCTTTGACTGTACCAGGCTACCTGACCTACCTCCTAAGAAATCTGTATGCAGGTCAAGAAGCAACAGTTAAAACTGGACATGGACCAACAGACTGATTCCAAATAGGGAAAGGAGTACATCAAGGCTGTATATCGTCACCCTGCTTATTTAACTTCTATGCAGAGTACATCATGAGAAACACTGGGCTGGATGAAGCACAAGCTGGAATCAAGATTGCCGGGAGAAAAATCAATAACCTCAGATATGCAGATGACACCACCCTTATGGCAGAAAGTGAAGAAGAACTAAAGGGCCTCTTGATGAAAGTGGAAGAGGAGAGTGAAAAAGTTGGCTTAAAACTCAACATTCAGAAAACGAAGATCATGGCATCTGGTCCCATCACTTCATGGGAAATAGATGGGGAAACAAAGGAAACAGTGGGAGACTTTATTTTGGGAAATAAAATCACTGCAGATGATGACTGCAGCCATGAAATTAAAAGACACTTGCTCCTTGGAAGAAAAGCTACAACCAACCTAGACAGAATATTAAAAAGCAGAGACATTACTTGAACTGAACTGAACTTACTTTGCCAACAAAGGTCTGTCTAGTCAAAGCTACGGTTTTTCCAATAGTCATGTATCGATGTGAGAGTTGGACTATAAAGAAAGCTGAGTGGCAATGAATTGATGCTTTTGAACTGTGGAGTTGGAGAAGACTCTTGAGAGTCTCTTGGACTGCAAGGAGATCTAACCAGTCCATCCTAAAGGAAATTAGTCCTGAATATTCATTGGAAGGACTGATGCTGAAGCTGAAACTCCAATAC
This sequence comes from Cephalophus harveyi, assembly GCA_006410635.1. Classification (NCBI taxonomy): domain Eukaryota; kingdom Metazoa; phylum Chordata; class Mammalia; order Artiodactyla; family Bovidae; genus Cephalophus; species Cephalophus harveyi. The sequence goes on from SJYT01041838.1 coordinate 710,539, forward strand.
TTTGGCCACGTGATGCGGAGAGCTGACTCATTGGAAAAGACCCTGATGCTGGGAAAGACTAAAGGCAGGAGGAGAAGGGGACGACAGAGGATGAGATGGTTGGGTGGGATCACTGACATGATGGATATGAGCTTGAGTAGGCTCCGGGAGCTGGTGATGGACAGGGAAGCCTGATGTGCTGCAGCCCACGGGATTGCAGAGTCAGACACGACTGAGCGACTGAACTGACCGCGCACCCTAGAGCCTGTGCTCGGCAACCAGAGAAGCCGTCGCAGTGAGAAGCCCGTGCACCACAACTGGAGAGAGGCCCCCGCTCCCCGCACCTAGAGAAAGCCTGTACACAGCAGCAAAGACCCAGCACAGCCAAATGAATGACCAAAAATATTTAAAAAAACACACGGGTGCATTCTCATCCCCTCGTCGCCGTGTCCCCCTCCCCTTCATTTTTTGCTCGTTGGGATTCATCAATCATGGGGTCAGGACAGACATTTGAAAATCATCCTGCCGTTACATTATTTCAGGGAAAGCTGGGGGCAGGGGAAGTTTATTAAATTTGGAAGGTTTGCTTCTCTGGGGAAACTCTGAAAAAGAAGGGGGAAAAAAAGAACTCTCGACTGATGATGGAAAGCTGAGCTCAGAGCTGGGGATTACGGGGATCAGCCCAGATCATCTCGCTGCTTTCGTTAACCCCAGAGTTTATTTTTTCCCTCTCCGTCTTGACAAGTTCGCGGGAGACTGACAGCCACAGCCGCCGGCTGCCAACCCAGCCTCTCTTAGCTGAGCCGCTGGTGAAACCCCTAGGGGATGTAGTTGTGGGAGACCCGGGTGATGCCCCTAGGGAACATGGTTGTGGGGAGACCCGGGTCCTTGTCAGCTCTACCAGCATAGTGGTTGAACAGCATCCTCCCAAATTCATGTCCACTCACAACTTCAGAATGTGACCCTATTTGGAAGAGGCTCTTTGCAGATTTGTAATTGTTAAGGATGCCGAGATGAGCTGATCCCAGAGCTGGTCAGGGGGAACTCTAAATCCAATGATTGGTGTCCTTACAAGAAGGAGGAGATGGACCCAGAGACCCAGGGCAGAGAGCCGTGTGAAGACAGAGGCAGAGACTGGAGGGGGGTATGCAGCTATGAGCCAAGGATGCTGAGGCCCCCAGAAGCTGAAGTGACGAGAAGGATCCTCCACTGAGTCTTCAGAGGGAGCACAGCCCCTACCAACACCTCAGCTTCATATTTCTGGCCTCCAGAACTGTGACAGAACAAATGGCTTTGTTTTATGCCACCAAGTTTGTGGCAATCTTTTCCAACAACCTGAGGACACCTATACAGACGTTATCTCATGGCTTGATCAAGTCCATCACTCTGCTGGTCCTCAACTTCCTCACCTGTAAAATGGGATGCTCTTGAACATAGATTTATTCAGTGAATGTATTGGGCACCTCTTATGTACCTGGCAACGGATAAACAGACAGGAACCCCTACTCCCGTGAAGCTGACATCCCGGAGAATGGGAGGAAGGTCATACCCACGAAAACAAGTAAATAGCATGTATATCAGGACGTGAATGGGCTTCCCAGTGGCGCTAATGGTAAAGAACCGAGGCTCAGGTTCGATCCCTGGGTCGGGTAGATCCCCTGGAGGAGGGCATGGCAACCCACTCCAGTGTTCTTGTCTGGAGAATCCCATGGATAGACAAGCCTGGAGGCTACAGTCCATAGGGTTGCAAAGAGTCAGACATGATTGAAGTGACTTCATACACACACACACACACACACACACACACACACACACACAGAGGATGTGAAAGTCCTATGAGAAAACGTGAAGTGAGGAAGAGGAGTGGAAGGACCGGTGTGGGTTTGTAATGGGAAAGACGGTGTTCCTGATGGGACTCCACTCGTGGTCCAGTGGTTGAGACTTCGCCTTCCAGTGCAGGGGGTGCGAGTTCAATCCCTGGTCAGGGAGTTAGAATCCCTTATGCCCAGCAGCCAAGAAGCCAAGACGCGGAACAGAGACAGTACGGTAACAAATTCAATGTAGACTTGGAAAGTGGTCCACGTTAAAAAAAAAAAGAATAAGAACACTAAAAAAAGGCCTTACTGAGAAGCTGACTTTTTTTTTCTGATAGGAAAGAGATAGACTGTTGTTCCGTACAGAAGGCCCAGCAAATGCAAAGGCCTGGGGTAGGAGGGAGCCCTGCGTGCTCCAGGAACATCAGTGAGGTGGGACAGAGTGCAAGAAAGGGAGAATGGATAGATGGTTTTTAAGTCCCCCTTTAGCGCTAGGTTGCTAGAAGTCTCTGCTTTCCCTCTGGCTGATAGAGCCAATCCTGGATTGTGTACATCATGAGAAATTCACACCAGTCACTGGGCATTTGTTAAGTTTGTGTTCTCTCAGGGAGGGAGGTCTGGTGAGAGCCCACAGGGCTCTTTTTTGCAGCCCCCACAAATCTTGATTCCAATATCTTGGCACTGATGGGAGGGGACGATGGAAGACCACCCTAAGAGGCAACTGGTGGACCCTGGACACTGGGTCATCCCATTAGTGGGATCCTCTCTCGCTCTCCTATGCCCAAAAGTGATTCTCCTCTCTGGCCACTTTCCCCTTCAGAACCACACTGATGATGGAAACTACTTAACTCTCCTGGACTCCAGAGCACACTAGAGCTCCCTGTTGTAAAGACAAGGATGCCGGCTTTGGCCCCAAGCGACCTAGACCAGGAGAAGGCAATGACACCCCACTCCAGGACTCTTGCCTGGAAAATCCCATGGACGGAGGAGCCTGGTAGGCTGCAGTCCATGGGGTTGAGAAGAGTCAGACACGACTGAGCGACTTTACTTTCACTTTTTTCACTTTCATGCATTGGAGAAGGAAATGGCAACCCACTGCAGTGTTCTTGCCTGGAGAATCCCAGGGATGGGAGAGCCTGGTGGGCTGCCGTCTCTGGGCTCACAGAGTCGAACATGACTGAAGCGACTTAGCAGCAGCAGCAGACCTAGACCAAATTCCTCAGCAGGATGCCTGTGGTTTTCCACCTTCAGCTCCTCTGCTTGCTGGGCACAGGACTCTGGGCAAGCGTTTAACTTCTCTGGGCCTCCATTTCCTCTTCTACTAACAGGGTAGTGATGGTTGCAACCTCCCATCCAGGGTTATCGTGAGGCTTAATGAGGGCTCTGAGCTGTCAGCCTGAATTACTGTTACTGCTTTGGTTGCTACTGAGCCCTCTCCAGTGGTCATCCTCTGGCAGCCGAGGGGTGAGAGGAAGGCCAACCAGAGCACATGAGACAGGCTCCCAGCTCTCAGCCCTTGGGATCAGACACGGCTGCATCACAGAGAGGCATGGCTGTCTGCTCCTGACTCCAGGGGCATGGGGCACTGGGGCAGTCCGGGAGCCAGGTTGGGGGTGGCTCAACCCTCCCAAGGGCACAAGTCTCGTCTGGTGGGTTATTTAACTATTTTTACATCGAGAATGCAGTAGCACAGGGACATCCCTGGCGGTCCCGTGGTTGAGACTCCATAATTCCAGCGCAGGGGGTGTGGGTTCGATCCCTGCTCAGGAAGCTGAGATCCCACATGCCTCAGGACCAAAAAACTAAAACATGAAACGGAAGCAGTATTGTCACACACTCAATAAAGACTTAAAGGATGTTATGAGCACAGTAGTTGCTCAAGAAATAGTTTTTATCGTCTTTTTTATTTTTGGCTGTACTTGGTCTTTGTTGCTGCGCGCGCGCTTTCTCGAGCTGCAGCGAGCCAGGCTTACTCTCCAGTTGTAGTCCATGGGCTTCCCACTGCAGGGCTTCTCTTGCTGCAGAGCCTGGGCTCGAGGTGCACCGGCTTCAGTAGCCATGGCCGTGCTTAGCTGCCCCGCAGCACATGGGATCTTCCTGGACCAGGGATCGAACCTGTATCTCCTGACTTGGCGGGTGGATTCTTTTTTTTATTATTATTTAATTGAAGGATAATTGCTTTACAGAATCTTTTGTTTTCTGCCAAACATCAACACGAATCAGCCATAGGTGTACCTATGTCTCCTCCCTCTTGAACCTCCCTCCCGCCTCTTTCCCCATCCCAACCCTCTAGGTTGGTACAGAGCCCCTGTTTGAGTTCCCTGGGACATACAACAAATTCCCATTGGCTATCTAGTTTACATATGGTAACGTAAGCTTCCATGTTACTCTCTCCATACATCTCACCCTCTCCTCCCCTCTCCCCATGTTCATGAGTCTGTCCTGTATGTCAGTTTCTCCATTGCTGGCAGGCGGATTCTTAACAACTGGACCCCCAGGAAGTCCTGTTCAAGAAATATTGACTGAGCGCCTTGAGCGTGCAGGCCCTGATCTAAGCGCTGGAGACAAGGCAGTGAATGAGACACAGTCCCCAGGCGGCACGGAGAACCTAGCAGAGAGAGACGTGGAAAACTAAACGAATAAACAGACAATGAAATACACCATCTGAATCTGATAGTAGCTAGAGAAGTGCTTTGGGAAAAAAGTGAAACATTTTAAGAGATAGAAGAATCAGATGCGAAGGAGGCAAGTGGAGAGGGAAAGCATTGCTGGAGAAGGACATCTGAATAAAGCTAGCCATCCTCAAATACAGATGAGGCCTGGAGCTGCAAAGGCCTGGTGTCAGGACGATCCTCGTCTTGTTGGAGGAATAGTAAGCAGACTAAGTGTAGCTGGAGCCCTGTGACTGATGGGTGGGGTGGCAGGAAGTGAGGCCTGAGAGGGAGAGAATTGAGGGCCAGCTCAGGTATTTAAATAGAAAAGTGAATGAAAAGGTATTTAAGTGATGCTTTTGAATGGTTGTCTTTAAAATCATAATACATAGAGCCGTTTCTGCGGTTGCCTTTCCACCGCCGCCCCCCACCCCCCCAGTTTGGTGTCTTTCTTTCTGGGCTCTGATATGTATCTCTGGCCTCCTCCATCCATAACTCACTCCCCACCCCTTATAGCTGGCTCCTTCCACGATTCTCTCTGCTGCACTGGCTGGCTTTGGCAGAGATTCTAGCTTGGCCTGGCCTCGGGAAGTCACCCCCAGCTCCCATTCCAAGTAGAACCCTAACCCTGGCTATCTCCTTTGGCCAGGTGAATAAACACAAGAGAAGGGGGCTGTCGGGACCACCAAGAGCAGAGAGCAACCGGGTCTGGTGAGCAGGACGGGGTGAGGGAGTCCCCCCAAACTTCCCCACTAGGAAGAAATTGGGGTGATAAAGATGCCTCTTTGGGTTCCGAACCTGCTACGTGTCTCCCTCCCAGGACCTTCCTCCCTCCTTCAGGTCACCGGGACACTGGGGCCAGGGGACATCTGGAGTCCATTAGAATGGCATCAATCCCACACGGGGATGTTTTGACTGGACCCTTGGATGGATTTCTTGTACATTAACGGTGTTTATTTTCCAATAAAGATTCTGAAGTCAAGATTGCTGCCCTGGCCTCTTCTAAGGGGAGAGAGGAGCCGGAATGCCTGCCCTGCTGACCCAAGGGTCTTTGTCTTCCAATAAGGAGGTGGAAGCTTTGAGCATGGGGTATCAACTTGTCGGTGGTCAGAACCCAAGGTAAGCCCAACCCTCTCATGATATGTAGTCTTTGTTGTAGCTATTGAACAGCCCCACTGCAAAACACAAACAGCAACAGACAATACATAACCAATGAACAGTGTTGTGTGTCAATAAAACTTTATTTGCAAAAACAGATGGTGGGCCACAGTGGTATCTTCTGTTACCTCTGCCCTGTGGTATCCCAATGCGTCCCATAAGATATTGGATGTGCTATGTTATCAATAAATACTTGCTGATTTGATGAGTGATTCTTGCTGTTCAGGAGCTGTGAGAATTTGAGCAAATCACTTTCTCTCTCTGAGCCTTCATTTCCTCACTTGTATAATAAAGGGATTGAATCAGATGAGCTGTGATTGTTTGTGACAGTAAGTGGTGGCTGAGAATTTCAAGGTGGCCACACTATTTCTGAATTATTTTCTTATCTTAAAAAGGTGTGATAGAAATAGCCTGGCCATCCAGTGGTTAAGACTTCACCTTCCAGTGCTGGCGGTACAGGTTTGATCCCTGGTTGGAGAACGAGGATCCTACATGCTGAGAGGTGCAGAACGGAAAATAACTCTTGAAAATTTGAATGCTGCTGCTGCTGCTGCTAAGTCGCTTCAGTCGTGTCCAACTCTGTGCGACCCCATAGACGGCAGCCCACCAGGCTCCCCCATTCCTGAGATTCTCCAGGCAAGAATACTGGAGTGGGTTGCCATTTCCTTCTCCAACGCATGAAAGTGAAAAGTCAAAGTGAAGTCGCTCAATCGTGTCCAACTCTTAGTGCCCCCATGGACTGCAGCCTACCAGGCTCCTCCATCCACGGGATTTTCCAGGCAAGAGTACTGGAGTGGGGTGCCATTGCCTTCTCCAAGAAAATTTGAATACTTCTATGCAAAAAAAACAGCAACTGGTCATACCTTGCACCATATACAAAAGGTTAACTCAAAATGGATCATAGACCTAAATATGAAATCTAAAAATACTTAAAAAAAAAAAAGGTGTAGTGTATATGTGTGTCGTTCAGAGATTTATGCATCTTCTGGTATAAATTCTTCGATTCAACTTTCTATCACTATTTCTTTATCTAAAAGTTCTGGTTATAAATTACTGTGGGACTCTGACCTTCACAATTCAAAGGGTACAACTGAGCCACCTTCCCGCTCCCCAGTCTGTCTTCCACGGTGATGTATTAGCAGGTCTTCTAGTCATAAGTGACAAAAACGTAAGTGGCTTAAGCATAAAGAAGAATTATTGGCTCATGAAACTGGAAAGGCCATGTATACTATGGTTTCTAGCACATTCCAGTGTGAAACGCCAAGGAGTGTGAGATCGCTAAGTTCAAACCTGGCCTTCCAGATATGTTTGTCAAGGTAGGAAGAGAAAGAAAAAAAAAATTCTTAGGTTTATTCATACCTTTTGCATATGAAGCTTAGGGTCTTCAGTTATTTTTTTAAAACTTTTAACTTCACTGTATTGTTTATTTTTTGGCTGTGCCAAGTGGCACGTAGGATCTTAGTTCCCTGGCCAGGGATTGAACCTGTGTCCCTGGCACTGGAAATGCCGGGTCTTGACCACTGGACTGCCAGGGAAGTCCCTGGGCCTCCATTTATACTCTTGTTACAGGTCCAACAGATGAGCTGAACCTGGATGAGCGGCCCTTGGTCACTGCGGATGGCCCGCGAGGGGCGGCAATGGCTCTGCCCCACACTGGCTGGGAGCTCGGAGCCAGGTGGCTTAACAGTGCTCTCTAAAACAGGACTCAAAAGAAGGTCCAAGTCTCAGGGTTATTGTGAGAAGCAAGTGAGATAACGTGTGCAAAGGGGCTTTGAGAAATCTTATACAATGTCGGGAACTATTATTATTACTGGAAGTGATTAGAGCCGGACGTGGTTTCATCACCCTCCTGAGAGATGCTGCCTGAAACCCAGAGGATTCTGGGAAATGCCTGACCCAAGGTGAACAGAGAAGGGCTCTGTGCAGACGGGAGATAAAGCAATGGGCTTAACATGGCGGGAAATCTTAGGAGCTCCGTAAATATTTAGCTTGTCGACCAGATGTCAGCTGAGCTTTACCTGTGCTAGAAAGTTCTGGAAAAGGCAAGCTGAGCACCCCTGTATCTAGCCTGAACCTCTTAGAAAAACAAGGGGTCTTCTCTATGCTGTCCTGTCCCTCATCCCTGGGCAATCGTGATCTAGACAGAGTCTCAGAGGTGTGTGCAGAGGTGCAAGGAAAACAGCGTAGGAGGAGGAGTGGGGAGGAAAAGAGGAGAGGAGAGGGTGGCTAGGGGAGCAGAGTGCAGATTCCTAGAGCTTTAGAGCTGGGAGTCCACAGATCCCGACCAACCCCCCAGGAAGTGGAGGCTCAGAGAGGTCCACTGCCCAAGGTCACACAGCTAAGCATGGGCCTCTGAAAAGAAAGAGAAGTCACTAAGGGAGAGTGGTCTGCAGCAAGTGAGGGGTGGGGGCAGTCAGAAGTCTGCAAAGCTACCCCAAAACTAACCCCAGTCACAGGGTCAGCCAAGCTGAGGGTCGGTGGGGTAGTAAGGAACTCGGGAAGAAGCTAAGTATCTGCTCCTTGCCACCCCCCCACGCTGGGCCTCTTTCTTATTGACTGAGTGTTGTCCTTGGATTATTCTTGGTCCACAAACTCAGGTAAATTTTTGCTGTGTTTTGCTAAGCACTTCCCTTTGGTCTCCAAGCCACATGCATGTCAGTGAACTGTAGGGAAAACCAAATTTAGTCCTTTTGGGTGCCCCCATCCAAGTCTTGTACCAATGTTCAGTGGCCGGGGATGGCTCAAGTCATGGGAGGCGGTTCTTACTGGTCCGCAGTCCCCTCTTGATGAGACATCCAATTCCCACCCAGGCAGGAAGCCCGTCACTCACGCCGTGATCAGGACACAAGACCTTTGGTAAGATTAGCCCTAACTTCCCAGGTGCACTTTCCAGCCAACAGCTCTCATGGGCAGATAGATGTTAGGTGGTCTCTGATCAGACTCTGGAGCCAAGCCATGTGGGTTCATATCGTAGCTCTACCACTTATTAGCTGTGCAAACTTGGCAACTGGCTTAACCTCGAGCTCTGAAATGGAGATTAAAAGTTATGGTAAGGAGTAAACAAGTGAAACCATTTAAGGCCTTAGGATAAGGCCTGGTATAGAGGATGCACTCAATAACTGACAGCTGGTACCAGCAGATGTCCCCCACCCCTTCTCTTTTCTTTTTCTTTGGCCTCAAAGGACCCTCTTGCCTCTCCTCATCTTCTGGGACACTTAGCAGTAGGCCATCCCATTGGGCTAGTAGTGATAAGAATACAGATCCAGGGACTTTTCTGGCAGTCTAGTGGCTAAGACTCAGAGCTTCCACTGCAGAGAGTGAGGGTTCAATTCCTGGTCAGGGAACCAAGATCCTATATGTTATGCAGCACAGCCAGAAAAGGAAAAAAGAAAGAAAAAAGGAATGAGTGAACTGGAAAAAAAACAAGAGCCATTGGGAGGACCTCGTGGCATTGGTATGATGCATGTGAAGGGTTTAGCACAGCGCTTCACATGCATTGCTATCACTTTAAATATTTACTGGCATCACTGTTGTGATAACCTCTGGGGTGTCACTCAGACCCACCTGCCCTAGGAGATGAGAAAGCACACAACGAAAGTGCAGGAGTAACTGAGTCCATGGGCATCCCTGGTGGCTCCGTGGTAAAGAATCCACCTGCCAGTGCAGGAGATGCGGGGTTGATCCCTGGGTTGGGGAGATCCCTGGAGAAGGAAGTGGCAACCCAATCCAGTATTCTTGCCTGGGAAATTTCATGGACAGAGGAGCCTGGCGGGCTACAGTTCTTGGGGTTGCAAAAGAATCAGACACAACTTAGCATCTAAACAACAACAGCTGAGTCTATGACGCTGAGTGCCTGGCACAGAGGAGGTGGGAGAGGGAGGCAGGGTGGGGTGGGCGGCAGGAAGAGAGGTGGTGGAGGGTCCAATTCGGCCTTCCAGAACCAGGCCCTGCCTGTGCTGGCTGCTGGCCCCACCTCTGGCCTTACCTCTTTAAAAAAAAACATTTATTTATTTATTTATTTGGCTACACTGGGTTGCAGTTGTGGCATGATCTTTGTTGCAGCATGGGAGATCTAGGTCTCTGATCAGAGATGGAACCCACCCGGGCACCCTGCATTGGAAGCTCAGAGTCTTAGCCACTGGACCACCAGGGAAGTCCCTGGCCTTACCTCTTGCCAGTCTGGACCCTCCACCTAGCTTTCCTGGCCCCTGGCATCTCTCTGGTCCTTTTCTCTCTATCCTCCCCTTGACTTGCTGCTTCTCATTTGAACAGACCTTCTAAGACCTTGGCCAAATCTCTTCAGCCAAGCCAGATTCCAGGTCCTGGTGTTATTACCTCCATTTGACAAGTCAGGGAACCAGGCCCAGTGAGGGGTCATGATTTCTTCTGGATCCCACTGTGAAGCAGAATCAGTCTCCCAAATTCCAACCCCACATTCCTTGCCCTTCCTGGCAAGAGAGGCTGCCTGGGTGGTGGGTGAACACCCAGATTCTAGACCAGTGGGTCTCAACCGGGGATGGTATCACCCTCCAGAGAACATCTGGCTATGTCAGGAGACATTTTGGTTGTCACAATTGGGGGACAGGGGTACCACTGGCATCTAGTGGGTGGAGACCAGGAATGCTACAATGCACAGAACGTCCTACAATGCACAGAACAACCATCCATCCCCCTACAAAGAGTTATCTGGCCCCAGATGACAATTTGGGCCCCAAAGCTGAGAAACTCTGACATGGATTCACGTGCAGCTTTAAACCTTAGATCCATGATCTAACTCCCTGTTCCTCTAATGTAAAATGGTGATAATAACACCACCAAGCTCGTAGAATTTGGGGAGGATTAGATGACTGAATCGGAGAAGGCAATGGCACCCCACTCCAGTACTCTTGCCTGGAAAATCCCAGGGATGGAGGAGCCTGGTGGGCTGCAGTCCCAGGGTCTCGAAGTCAGACACGACTGAGCGACTTCACTTTCACTTTTCACTTTCGTGCATTGGAGAAGGAAATGGCAACCCACTCCAGTGTTCTTGCCTGGAGAATCCCAGGGACGGGGGAGCCTGGTGGGCTGCCGTCTATGGGGTCGCACAGAGTCAGACACGACTGAAGTGACTTAGCAGCAGCAGCAGCAGTTGACTGAATGCATGTAACAAGAAAAACCCAGTGGTTGGCAGAAAGTGAGTTTACTCTAATAAATGGAGGTGTAGGGTTGAGAATGGGGGGAACGGGATACCAGGGGGCTCAGCTCCTAACAGTGTCCCGTAACTAAACTCTAGGAAGTGCAAAGGAAGACCACCATCTCCCAAACCAAACCCAAGTGGTACACTTGTGTCTAATAGAATTTTGAGTTCCTCTCCACCGCCTACCATCAGCATTTGAGAATTCGAGTGTTAATTTAAAAGAAGAAACTGCATTACCTGTTCTCCACGCAGATCTGAGCTTCCATTTTAATTTGCCTTCATTATCTCTCTCTCTTATTAAGAACAGTAAATCTGTTTTGTGTTTTCATTATTCCATTAGCTGGAGGAAGCTCATCAGTAATGTGGGGGAGCTGCCAACATAAATAGCGCAATTTTCATGCAGGCGATGCAATAATTGACTTAAATCGCTATTCTGTGGAGGCTGCAGCCCCCAATTAGAGAAAGCGGCGTGATTTAAAAACGAGTTACAATTGATTGGATTTCAGGGGAAACCAGATTTGGAATGTGTTAATTGCATTCCACCTAAACACCAGGTCTAAATGAAGCAGCCAGAGATTTAGGGAAATAACAAAATCTTCTCTAGAAACGGCCCCAAATTGCTTAATAAGATAGGCAAGATCTGATTAAGATGGGGGGCTAATGGCCTGCTGTATTTGGGGGTGACAGGCTGAATTCTCATCTTAGAAACTACTCCAGAGAAGTAACAGACCTCGATCTGTTTATGGTCCGGCTGAGTTTCAGGGGCAAGTGTCAGTGGCACCTCCTTTCCGTGAAAACCGAAGTCAGACTATGTGCTGTGCGTGCTAAGTCGCTTCAGTCATGTCCAGCTCTTTGCAACCCTATGGATCACAGCCCGCCAGGCTCCTCTGCGCGTGGGATTCTCCAGGCAAGAATACTGGAGTGGGTTGCCATGCCCTCCTCCAGGGGATCTTCCTGACCCAGGGATCGAACCCACGTCTCTATGTCTCCTGCACTGGCAGGTGGGTTCTTTACCGCTAGTGCCACCTAGAGAGACCAGACTATCTGCTGCCTCTGCTCAAACCCAGCAGTGGCTTCCATCTCCTTCCGGGAAAATTTTAGTCCTTACAATGGTATGCCAGAAGTTATATGATCCATCCCATAAACCTACCGACCTCGTCACTCGCCAGGGTGACCAAGCTCCTTCATGGTCTGGCCCCTGCCTACGTCTCTGCCCTCATCTTATGCCTCATTGTTTTGGCCTCCCACTCAGTCCCCGAGAATTTCTGAAAGGTCCCTGATGGTTCATGTTCCATGTGCCCCGTGCTCTCTTTGCCTCATTCACCTGGCTAATTCCCAAGCAGCCGGCAGAACTCACATGGTTCGTGACCTCTTCTTTAATCCTTCCTCTGAAAGTTCTAGCATCCAGGAAAGCGGTTGGCTTGAAATGGTCACTGAGTCATCAACTCGAGAGAGCAAAGAGACATTTTGGCTGTAAATGGATTTCCTGAAAACCTGGAGAGGATGATTGTGGAGCACCTGTGACAGGCTGTCTCTGAACACAAGCATCTTTCCATCAGCACCTCCACCCTGCATGGCTGGGCAGTCACCATCCTCACCCAGTCACCAGGGAGGAACACCCAGGTCCCATCTCCTCCAGCTGTGCTGCCATGTAATGGAAATGCATGCGTCCTGTGTGAGCTGCGCTGCCATGCACGTGCAAACACGTGTGTCCTATACAAGGACCTGCTCGACTATGCATTGTTAACAGGTGTCCCACTGTCCCCCAGGGGATAAGAATCGATTGCTGTGGCGCTGGCAATACAGAACTCTTAAAAGTTTGTGCTAAAATACACGTGGCATCAATTTACCATTTCAACTGTTTTACGGCATATGGTTCAGTAGTGTTAAGTCCATCATGTTATTGTCCTAACATCGTCACCATCCATCTCCAGAACCCTTTTCATCTGGTGAAACTGAAACTCTATTCCCATTAAACAAAAACTCCCCATTCGCCCTCCCCTCAGCCCCCACCAAGCACCCTTCTACTCTCTGTCTCTATGAATCTGACAGCTCTAGGTACCTCCTATGGGCTTCCTCGGTGGCTCAGAAGTAGAGAAGCCACCCATAATGCAGCAGTTGTAGGAGACACAGGTTCGATCCCTGGGTGGGGAAGATCCCCAGGAGGAGGGCACGTCAACCCACTCCAGTATCCTTGCCTGGAGAATCCCATGGACAGAGGAGCCTGGCGGGCTACAATCCGTAGGATCGCAGAGTCAGACACGACTGACAACTCAGCACGCATGCACACAGGTACTTCCTGTAAGTGGAATCATAAAGCGTCTGTCTTTTTGTGACTGACTTCTTTCATTTCGCATAACATCTTCCAGGTTCATCCATGTTGTAACCTGTGTCCAGATCCCCGTCCTCTTTGAGGCTGAGTAGTATTCCATCGTAGGTCTAGACCACATTTTGTTTATCTGTTCATCTGTCGATGGACACTTAAACCCCTTGACTCTGCTTATGTATAAAGCACAGCTATACCTACAGCACATAAACAGGCACAGGACACAGTGTCCCTGTGGTGCTGACATTTCCTGGGGGTGGGCATTTAGGAAAAGTGCCCCTAAAGGCTGCTTTGTGCTGTGCTGTGCTTAGTCGCTCAGTCATGTCTGACTCTTTGCGACCCCATGGACGGTAGCCCACCAGGCTCCTCTGTCCATGGAGATTCTCCAGCACGAATACTGGAGTGGGTTGCCACGCCCTCCTTAAAAGCTCCTTAGGAAACTATAGTAACTATTGACATTTGGACCAGATAATTCTCTGATGTGGACGACTATCCTGTGCGGTGTAGGGCGCTTAGCAGCCTCCTTGTCCTCTACCCGTTCGATGCGAGTAGCGCACCCCTAGGTGTGGCAATCAAATATGTCTCCAGGGACTGCCCTGGTGGTCCAGTGGTTAAGGACCCACCTTCTAATGCAGCGGACAGGGGTTTGATCCCCAGTGAGGGAACCAAGATTCCACATGCCTCAGGGCAACTAAGCCCTCCTCTGGCAACTACTGAAGCCCACGTGATCTGGAGCCCACATGCCACAGCTAGAGAGTCTGTGCCTGCAAGGAAAGGATCCTGTGCACCGCTGCATCTAACTGCCTGACACAGCCGCATAAATAAGTGAAGACTTTAAATAACGTCTCCAGGCGTTGCCGAGGTGTCCCCTGGGCGCAGGATTGTCCTGGCTGAAAATCCCTGCTCTGGGCTTTTGCTGTGGGTCAGGATGCCCTGTCTGAGAGCGTGCGCACTGTTACTTTCTCCGCGTGCTGCCACGTGGCTCTCCACGGCAGTCTGCTCCAGCTCCCAGAGCCGAGCACCGCTGCTGGAGAGAAAACTGTGAAGGAGCCTGGGCCAAGCATAAGGTGGCCAGAGGCAGAAGCCTTACCAAGCTCGGCACTAAAAGCCAGGATTTCTCGGCCCCGAGTCCCTGTGGCCTCTGGGTCTCGTGTCCCAGCTGTGTGACCAAAGCTGGCCAGGGCCCTTGCCTTGTTCCTGGGTGTCAGGCTCCAGGGCGCCTTGAAGGGACAAAGCTCAGGTGTTGGCGTCTAACAACACCCTGCCACTCCTCCCCAGCCACTTTCTCACCCTTTCTGAGCACACCCACCCATCCACACCCCCGGGTCTTTGTATACATTCATTCCTTTAGCTGACAAAGCATTTATTAAGCATCTCGTAGGTGCCAAGCACTGTGCTCAGCTCTGAGATATGATCACGAATAAGACTGGCCAGCTCCCCACCCCAGACACACCCAAGAGCTTTCAGGAGCCTGTGGGCACTCAGAAGGCTATAATTCCTCCCCTCCAGCGTGGGCAGCCCGAGAAGGAATTCTAGAGAAGGGATGTCCAAGCTGAAGCCTCCAACTTGCTTTGACACCATCTGGATCACGGGGACAGTTCCAACAACGGTGTCACCCTTGTTGCCTACTTACCATCTGTTCCCCCTTCTTTCTCCACCTGCTGGTGGTGGGGGGCGGGCATCCTTGCTTGCTTAAGGAGAAGCCACCGTCTTCGGCGACTCCTAAAGTCACCCATTACCTGCCCCGTCCTCTCGTCTCTCCCAACTCATCTTCTGGCACCTTCTCTTCTTTTCAGCCACTCTGCTCTTTCAAACGCAGGAAGCATGGCTTCTGCTGAGGCGTCTCTGCAGGTACTTTTTCAGGTCAGCTGTGATACGCCCCTTTCCTCACCTCCATCAGGCACATGCTCAGCTGCCACCTTCTTGTCATTCTCTCCACCATCATGATCTTTCTTGCCAAGCCCCATCCAGGAGCACCGCTTCACTTTATGTATTTATCTGGCCTGTTGGTCTCCCTCCGTAGCAATTAAATTCTAGAAGAGTCAGGATTTGTGGATCACGTTCCCTGGTGTATTCCCAGTGTTTGCCATAGAGCCTGGCACAGACTAAGTGCTCAAGAAATGTGTCGAATCAATTAATTGCATGTTCTCATAAAAGCTCAGTCAGTACCTCTCAAGATGTATCATGCACATGAATCACTCGGAGATCTTATGGAAACACAGTTTCTGGCCTAGGGTGGGGTCCCAGGTCCTGCATTTCTACGAGCTCCCAGGTGATGCTGTGCTGCTGGTCCTCTGCTTTGTGCAGCAAGAACTCAGCGATGACGGCCGGCATCTACGTTACAGATGAGTAAAGCCGGCGCAGAGAGGTTACTCTCATTGCTAAAAGCACCAAGCTTTGGGAGATGGGCTGGATTTGAAGTTTGTCCAACTCCCAGATGTTGATGGATCACCCGATCATATTGCAGACCCCAAGTCCGAAAATTGTCCCTCAGGTGCTTGCAAAACTGAACTTTCCCAAACTGTCCATGTGACAATACCATGGGTGCCAGCTCAGGACCAGCACAGTGAGACCTATGAGGCGGTGTAACCCCCAGAGTGAACTGGGGTGCATGTGTGCAGGCTAAGTTCGCTTCAGTTGTACCCGACCCTGTGTGACCCTATGGACTATAACCCACCAGGCTCCTCTGTCCATGGGATTCTTCAGGCAAGAATACTGGAGTGGTTTGCCATGCCCTCCTCCAGAGGCTCTTCCCGACCCAGGGATCAACCCCATGTGTCTTGCATCTCCTGCATTGCCAGGCGGGTTCTTTGCCACTGCTGCCACCTGGGAAGCCCCTGAATTGGGACTCTTTGCCCCAACTCTCCATGCTCTCTCTACGTTCTCTCTTGTGCTGGGTTTGGGGATCTTTGTGTGTGTGTGTGTGTGTGTGTGTGTTTGGAATCTTCCAGAGAGCTTTCTCAGCTCATTGATCATGAAGAGAGCTCTCTCCAGGCCTAAACTTGCTCTTGGTTAAGTGTGAGCTGGTAAACTTGATAAGCAAATTGGAGGGAAATTTACAGCATCATCTCATTAGAAGGTCAAGGGCCTTGATCTTCTCGCTGTTACTGGGTCCCAGAGCTCCATCAGAAACCCCAGAGAGGAAGGCAAAGGTGGCCTTTAGTGCAGAGCCTTCTAATTCTTTGGTTCCATCTGAACCCATATCGCAGAGAGAGACTTTTCAGTGAGAAGCTCTCACGTTGCCTCTCGGCTCTTACCACTGGCTAATTACTGAGGCCACTATTCCCAAATCTAACTAGCTTCGCTGGAGATCAAAGCACAGTCTCTCCAGCTCGGTCTGATCTATACGTAGCCTGCCTGCTGCCTCCACACCCACCGCAGCCGCCGAGCTCCTGGACCATCACTGCTGGTCCATTTCCTCCAATATCGACTGCCATCCGAGCTCTCCTCCTAAACCCGAGAATGGGATCCTAGTTCTGGTTTCTCTCGCAAGCAGGCTCATGCTTAAAGGCAGGTGAAGTCTGAAAGACTTGAGAGGTCATAAACTCAATGCCTGGCGGAGCCAGGCAGGTAATATCAATAGGAAAGGCGGGTTTAGATGGGAGGGTAGTTCGTGGAGAGCTTGGGGTCAAGCTCCTAAAAAGGCGACAGACATCACAGCTCCTCCCTGATGGCTGATAGATGTTGTGAGGGGCAGCTGTGTGCGGCCAGATCTAAGCTTCCATGTGGACATCTAGTTACGTGAGCTCTCCTGATGACTAATGGTGGCAAAGACCAGCTGAGCAAGAGTGACACCCAAATTCAGCCCACGAGGGCCACTAGTTTGCAATCTTGGCTTGTAACGCTGAGGGTATGTAAACTAAGAGAGATCTGTATCAGCCAGGGTCTGAGGAAGAAATGGGGACGGAATTAAAGAAGGCCCTTTGAAGGGAGGTTTCTATTTATAAAGCTGGGCAGGGTACAGGGAAAAAATGTACAAGAATACAGGATGGGCTGAACAAGACATAGATGAGGGCATATCCTGAGGGCAGATTATGTAGCCTTTAGAGATGATAGGCATGACAAGTTTACAAGAACATAGGAAACGAACACAGTATAATGAAGTGAAAAAGCACGATTTGAAATTAGAGTTGTACATAGGGGAGCTGCATGCGTGTCCATCAGTTGCAAGTAAAGTCACCTATATAGTCTCTTGATCAAAAACATTTAAAAAGGAAAGAGACTTTTCTGGTTGGCAAATAAGTTCGTTAGTATCTTGTTTGTTTGTTTGTTTGTTTTTTAGATTCCACGTATAAACAATAATGTGATGTTTGTCTTTGTCTAAATTATTTCACTCAGCATCTTTGTCTGCGTTGTTTCACTTAGTATGTTATTATTTCACTTAGTAAGTTATTTCACTCAGTATGCCATCCATGTTGCTGCAAGTGACATTATTTCATTCTTTTTTATGGCTGAGTAGTATTCCATTGTACAAACGTGCCATAGCTTTATCCATTCATCTGTCGACAGGCATTTCGGGTGCTTCCGCATCTCAGCTAGTGTAAATAGTGCTGCTGTGAATGTTGGGGTGCATGTATCAGAAAGAGACTCACAGACACAGGAAACAAACTTACAGTCATCGAGGGAAAAGGCGGGGGGCATCAGGAGGTTGAGATGCACATGTATGCGCTCTACAAAGCAGATAACCAGCAAGGACCTGCTGTATGCACAGGGAACTACGCTCAAAATTCTCTAGCAACTTGTAAAGAACGTCAAACAGAATATACATATATATGTTGTACTAACATGATATTGTAAATCAACTATACTTCAATAAATAAATAGGAAAGAAAAAATTTATTTACACAGAACAGGCAGTTCCTCTAATGTAAGGACAGTTTGCTGTGAATTGAGTGTGAAATGGGGGGTGAGATGCTGGGGGGACAGAGACTCTGGGTCCCAGTACTCCTGAGAGCATCTCCCCCTTAGCGTCACTCTCTGGCAACTCAGGATATGTAATATCCATGCAACAAACTTTCAAAAGCAAACCAGCTACTTCCTGTGTAGACAAAATCATTTGGGAGCAATTAGCAGCTTTCATGGGCATTTCTGATTTCTCTCCAGAGGCATTTTTCTTGATACTCTAACCCTGGTGTACACAATGACTCCACTGTAGAAATGAAAACAAAAGACAATATATGCCAAAAAAATTAGGAAGCAAATGCACCAAAATACTGCCAGTGGTTGACTATGAAAGAGAAGTGTGGGTGATTTTTTCCAACCTCTCTGCTTCATTCATTGACAAATGTTTATTGAGCATCTACTAGGTGCCAGATACTATTATATGCACTGAAAAAGAAAACAGTGCTTCAGTTCAGTCACTCAGTCGTGTCCAACTCCTTGCGATCCCATGAATCTCAGCACGCCAGGCCTCCCTGTCCATCACCAACTCCCGGAGTTCACTCAGACTCGTGTCCATTGAGTCAGTGATGCCATTCAGCCATCTCATCCTCTGTCGTCCCCTTCTCCTGCCCCCAATTCCTCCCAGCATCAAAGTCTTTTCCAATGAGGTGGCCAAAGTACTGGAGTTTCAGCTTTAGCATCATTCCTTCCAAAGAAATCCCAGGGTTGATCTCCTTCAGAATGGACTGATTGGATCTCCTTGCAGTCCCAGGGACTCTCAAGAGTCTTCTCCAACACCACAGTTCAAAAGCATCAGTTCTTCAGCGCTCAGCCTTCTTCACAGTCCAACTCTCACATCCATACATGACTACTGGAAAAACCATAGCCTTGACTAGACGGACCTTAGTCGGCAAAGTAATGTCTCTGCTTTTGAATATACTATCTAGGTTGCTCATAACTTTTCTCCCAAGGTGTAAGCGTCTTTTAATTTCATGGTTGCAGT
Organism: Cephalophus harveyi; assembly: GCA_006410635.1. Lineage (NCBI taxonomy): Eukaryota > Metazoa > Chordata > Mammalia > Artiodactyla > Bovidae > Cephalophus > Cephalophus harveyi. Next base: position 729,527 of record SJYT01041838.1, read on the forward strand.
CACCATCTGCAGTGACTTTGGAGCCCCAAAAAATAAAGTCTGACACTGCTTCCACTGTTTCCCCATCTATTTCCCATGAAGTGATGGTGCTTAACAAGTTGCAAAAATTCTTGATGGACAGAGACAGACAATAAATACCTAAGTAAGTAAAATACAGAGCAGGTTGGGGCTTGGCACGTGCCTGGGAGAACCAAATAGAACTGGACAGGGGGACAAGGAGTGCTAGGTTGGGGATGGGGGTCTGAGTTCAAGCAGGGTGATGGAAAGCCTCAGTGAGAAAAGGTGGCAGCTGAACAAAGATGGGGAGGAGAGGAGGGAGTGAGAGTGTTTGGAGGAAGAAGGTTCCTAGTGGAGGGAACAGCAAGTACACAGAAACTTGCCGGGGGTCAGTGAGGCTGGAGCAGGAGAAAAAGGGGTGGATGTTTGCTGTGCTTTCTGTGTTCTCTCTAATGAGAGCATAGAACTTGTATGATGGAAATGGTGGAGGTTTAGTCACTAAATCATGTCCAGCTTTTGTGACCCCCATGGACTATAGCCCACCAGGCTCCTCTGTCCATGGGATTTTTCAGGCAAGAGTATTGGAGTGGGTCGATTTTCTAGACCCAAGGATCAAACCCATGTTTCCTGCATTGCAGGCGGATTCTTTATTGCTAAGCCACCAGGAAAGTCTCATCATGGGAATAAAAACCCTTTATTATCATTAAAGGAAGAGCAAAAGAGAAGGAGGGAAGACATCTCCTCTTTTCTGGCCCATGGAAAGCTGATGGTTTTTTCCTCCTGATCAGCTCTGCATCGGCACAGTGGATGACTTCCCGTGAGACCTGAGCATCCCTTCAAGTCTGTCCTTCCCTGGGTTATCACATGGTCAGTGCCAAAGATGCCTGTGGTCTCAGAACTGTGGGAAGCACCCCCTCATTCCTTCAACGCCCCCTGCCCACTTCCCATCGGCAGGAGGAGAAGCAGAGACCAGTGTGAGCAAACCACGCTGACCGCCTCACTCCCTCCAAGGGCACCTGGGAGTGATGCCAGCCCTGGGAAGAAATTGCCAATAAAGATCTGAGGTGCTGATAAGGAGGTGTCAATCCATTAACCTCCCCCAAAGGGAAGAAAAAATTTTTTCAATTACTGGTAGCGGGAAACAAAATAGTGAGAAATCACAAATGACAATCTTTTTAATACAGCCCTGGGGCCACTTTCAGTTGACCCTGTGCATTAACCTGCCTGGGAAACTTTTTACTCACTGCTCCCTTCTGTGTCCTTAATAGCATAAAATAAAAAGATTTTAGATAAGATTTCATTCTGTGAATCAATTGGCAAACCACACTAGGCTTCCCGGGGCATTCTGGCCTCAATCTAATGGAAATTAGTATTTTTTAAATGAGAATATCGATACTGAGTTGGATCCCATAGCAGAAAGCCTATACAGAGGATTGCATTTCAACTGGAAGTCTCCGGCTTCTTCTGAGTTTTGCTTAACCCAGTATCTGCCAGTGTCTCAAGTGAAGGATGCGAAAACAAAATCTGGAAGCCCTGTTACCACGGCACAGCCAGAAAGTTCTGGCTGCTCACTAATTTTCCACACTGGTCTTTCTTCTATTCCTCAAACCGACTGAGGACAACCCCCGGCCCTGGGCGCTTAGTTGCCTCTGCAATGCTTTCTCCCATTGCCCTCCTCTAGCTTTCTCCTTCTCAGTCTTGAACTTCAAAAATCACCTGCTCGGAAAGCTGAGTTTAACCACAACCTTCTCCCATTATCCCCCCTCTCAGGTCCGTCATGACTCATCACCAAGGATAATTACATCAAAATGCATTTAGTGTTTCTTTTTCTTCTGCAGAGATGGGGCACGTAGATGGGCAGTCATCCTTGGGTATCCCTGGGGGACTGGTTCCAGGACTCACTGTGGATACCAAAATCCACAGATGCTTAAGTCCCAGAGGCAGTTCTCCATATCCACAGGTTCAACCATCCTTGGATGGTAGATTAGGTTTGCTCCCTGCATTTGGCTGAACTTGCAGATGCGGAACCTGTGGGATATGGAGGGCTGACAGTGTTCATTTCAACCACCGTTTTCATGGTAATCAGTTGTTCTAATCAATAATTCACACTCCAGAGGCAATGACTTTGATGTTTGGTCAATACCAGAGACTTCGCTAATTGATACAATGAACATTAGACATAAATGGCATTGGCGAAAGTCGTGGCTGATGATTAACAAAGTGGATGTTAGAATGTGTTCTCTTCAGTGACTTCAGTGCTACTCAAGGAAAGGAGGTGGCAGAAAATATTTTACAGCCGCTCCCTGCACTTGCATGAACAGGGCTTAATGGTTTAGGTCTGTGATGTCTGATACAATAGCTACTAACCACCTGGTGGGTATTTCAACTTCATTGTAAACTAACCCAAGTTTAAATAAAATTGAAAATTCAGTTCAATTCAGTCACATCAGCTTGAATTTCAAGTGCTCAATAGCCATGTGGCTGGGGGCTAACTTCCTGGACGGAACAGAGTAGAAGACTCATTTGTTGCAAGTGCTATTGGACAGAGCTGATCTAGGGAGTGGCACCCTTTGCTGTCCCAGGTCAGATCCCTGAGTGACTTTGGTTCTGAGCCCTGTGGATGTCAGACAAATCCTGCTGCCGGAATATTGCTGTCTCTGCCCCCGTGAACCTTTTGTGCAAAGAGTTTTCTGAGCCTCAAAAAGGACAAGGATCCGGCAGTCCATTAAGCTTCCAGGTCGGCCTGTGCGGCTGTTTTCTGCTGCCTGTTGATAAGTAACAATTTGTGTAAAATGGATGTGGTCTGAGATTTGCTTTCATCAAAACCAGGATGCCTGCTGCCAGCTTTTCCATTTATTCTCATAGTCAGTTGATAAAGATTTATTGAACACCTACTATGTGCCAGACACCTTTCTGGGTGCTGGAAGCATAGCAGAGAACCATGCAGTTAAGTCCTTCCTCTTGTGCAGATTATATTTTGGGTACTGAGGTGGGTGGAATGGACAACAAGGAAACCTACAAATGAACACCATCTTGCCGGCTGGCAATAGCATCTTGAAGACAATCTGAAGCATGATGACGTAGATGCTGGCTTAGCAGGGCAGGTGTGGAAAGGGTATTTAATGGGGCTCATAGGACACCACAGCAAAATCGCTCTTCTCCACGCTGGATTTCCTCCATTTCCAGGCTCTCTGCTCTCCCCTGGACTCCCAGGCTCCCAGACATCCACTCTGGAAGGAAAGTGGAAGTTCCTTTAACCTGAAATGCATGTGTGCTAAGTCATTTCAGTCATGTCTGACTCTGTGCGACCCCATGGACGGTAACCTGCCAGGCTCCTCTGTCCACGGGATTCTCTAGGCAAGAACACTGGAGTGGGTTGCCATGCCCTCTTCCAGGGGATCTTCCAGACCCAGGGATCGAGTCTGTGTCTCTTACATCTCGTGCATTGGCAGGCGGGTTCCTTACCACTAGTGCCACCCAGGAAGCCCTGAGCTCTGCCACTAACTTTCTGTTGTTTTAGGAAGGTCACTGATCCACCCTGAGTATCCCTCAGTTTCCCGTCTGTAAGTTGAAGGCGTTAGGTCTGCTGATTTTCAAAGTGTGAGCTGAAACCCATTAAATGAGTCACACAATCAAGTTGGGGGTTGGGACCATTATTTCAAAAACAGAAAATAGCAGAGTGTGAATAGCTGAGCATGAGGAAGGCGAGTGAGTCTCCTCTGACTTCCAGGTTCCTCTGTGCTGGAGCAGGTACTGGGTTCCCATGGAGCTCTTTATCGCGGGCTGCCACTGAAGGAAGTGGAAAGCTCTGCACTAGATCACTTCCCAGGGCCTTTCGATTCGAGCAGACGAGGAATCTGAGTTCTTAACCCAGGGGACCAGACAATTTAGCAACATGCTCACGAGCAGAGTGGAAATTGAATCGGGGAGTGTGTTCTGAGCAGACATCGCTTACACTTTTATTACTCCCAATATGCCAAAATCACATTAAGGCCACGTTTAAAAACCAGTAATATTGCAGGAGGCTTGGTATTTCCTGGGGATCTGTTTCTACACTTCCACCCACCGCGGTCTGAAACTCCAAAATCCCTCTCCTGGGGGGACAGCCTCTCAGCCTCCCTTCCTCCCATGCTTTCCCTCCGTGGGTTGTTCCCATCGTCCTAAGTCACTCACTCATTCATTCGGCCATTCGGCACCTATGTCTTGAGTGCTGCTATGGGACGAACACTGTTTTAGGTGCTGGGGATTCAGGTGGTGAAGAAAAAACCAGTGAGAGCCCATTCTCAAGGAGTTTGTGATCGAGGGACTTCCCTGGTGGTCCAGTGGTTCAGAATCCACCTTCCAATGCAGGGGATGAGGGTTGGATCCCTGGTCCGGGGTCTAAGATCCCACGTGCTGCAAGGCAACTAAGGCCACGTGCTACAACTAGGGAAGCTCAGGAGCTGCAACTGGAGAAAGCTGCGCGCCACAGTGAAGACCCAGCACTGCCCTGCCCCTCCCCGCAGAAGAGGAATTCATGGTCACGTTTGGTGGGGAGGCGTGGCTGGTGGAGGGTAAGACAGACAATAAAGAAGACAGAGAAGCAGTGATGACTTGCAGGTGGTGATGGGCGCTATGATAGAAATCAACCGGTGATGGGGGCAAGGAGAGGGGAGGAGGCGAGGAGAGGGGAAGAGAGGCTACTTCTAACACAGCGACCAGGGAAGACCCATTTAGGGAGCTGATGTTGGACCTGAAACTCGAGTGACCAGAAGGAGTCAGGGGAGAGGGACAGTGCAGCAGGGAGAGGGGACAGAGAGTGCCCAGACCCCAAAGTGACCGCTACTCCTCCTACCTGGCTCCCCAATTTCCCAGTAGCTTTGTGATGACCTCATGTACCTTCCAGTGTAGACGAGACCCATGGTAAGTCAATTTACAGATGAAATGTAATGGCCCCGATCCCTCTCCTTCCCGTGGCCCTTGGAACTCTTAACATACGTTATCTTGTTAATTCTTTTAATGACCCTAGGGGGCACCTATTGTTTTTCCCTATTTTCCAGATGTAGAAACTGAGGCTCAGAGAGGATGTTGGATTTGCCCAAGATCATATAGTTTATATAGTGGTAGACCTGGGGTTGAAGCCAATTCAGTCCGATTTAGAAGCCCACTGAAAGGGTTTTCAGCTGGAACCTCTTTGACAAATCTGTAGTCTCCTCTTGCTGAATCCCCGTAGCTTTGGGTTTATCTCCTTTGCCTGTTCTGATTGATTCCTTGTGGTTGCTGGGAACTCACTGTTGACAAGAAATCTGAAGCTGCCTCTGAGTGCAACGTTCATTCACTCAAGAAAAATTTATTAGGCCCCTATTGTGTGCCAGACCCTGTTTTAAGCATTGAGGGATCCCTGGCAAACAGAACAGTCCTCATGGAGCTGGCATTCCAATGAAAAGACATAAGCAATAAATCCAATTAATGTGCTTCCCAGGTGGCGCCGTGGTAAAGAATCCTGCCTGCCAATACAGGAGACACAAGAGACACGGGTTCGATCCCTGGGTCAGGAAGATCCCCTGGAGAAGGAAATGGCAACCCACTCCAGTATTCTTGCCTGGAAAATTCCACAGAGAAGCCTGGCAGCCTGCAGTCCATGGGCCTGCAAAGAGTCAGACACAACTGAACAATTTAATTTCAGAAATCAAAATCTATGTTAGAAGGTGAGAAAGGAAGCAAGCATGGAAGGGGAATGACTGCAGTTTTAAGTAAAGAGTTAAACCTGATTCTTCCCTTGTCCAGCTCCTCCTTAGTCTTTGAATCCCAGCTTTCCCCCACCCCCCAAAAAACCACACAAAGAAAAAAGGGGAACCTGTAGATTAAAAGATTTAAGGGGCAGGTTGTATGTGCTCGTGGTCAGTCATGTCTGACTCTTTGCAACTCCATGGACCGGCCACCAGGCTCCTCTGTCCATGGAATGTTCCAGGCAAGAATACTGGAATGGGTTGCCATTTGCTACTCTGGGGGATCTTCCTGATCCAAGAATTGAACCTGTGTCTCTTGAGTCTTCTGCATCGGTAGACAGATTCTTTACCACTACACTGCCTGGGAAGCCCATGGCAGATTAGCCATTCACAACATCTGTACCTTCTTTGGATGCTTGTTTGAACAAATAAACTATAAAGCTAATTTAGACTATCAGGAATATTTGAACACTAGATTTAGGGTGACGCTATGGAATCACGGTGGAGAAGGAAATGGCAATCCACTCCAGTGTTCTTGCCTGGAGAATCCCAGGGATGGAGGAGCCTGGTGGGCTGCCGTCTATGGGGTCACACAGATTGGACACAACTGAAGCGACTTAGCAGCAGCAGCATGGAATCATGGGTAATTTCTGAAGTCATGTTAATGGTCTCAAGGTGACATTTTAAAAAATTCTCATTTTGGTGATATTTACGAAATGTCCACAAGTAAAATGATGCGGCATCTGTGGTTTGCCTCAAAATCACCCAGTGCGGTGGGGTGGGGCGGGTCCATCAATGAGGGCAGATGGACCGGGAGTTGGGGGTCAGAGGGGTGGTCGTGGGGTCGATCTTACCATTTTCTCTACTTTCGGTTAGATTTTTAAGAAAATGCTTCTGTGTGTGTGCACTCAGTTGTGCGATCCTACGACTATAGTCGGCAAGGCTCCTCTGTCCCTGGAATTTTCCAGGCAAGCATACTGGTTAACCATTCCCTACTCCAGGGGCCCTTCCTGACCCAGGGATGGAAAGCGCGTCTCTGGGGTCTCCTGCATTGGCAGGCGGATTCTGTAGCACTTGCGCCACTGGGAAAGGAAAGTCCTGCTCTGGATGAAGCTGCTCTCTGTCCGCTCTCCCGACCAAGGTCCTTGCTTGCTGGGTGTCTGCGGTCGCCTCCTGGCTCCTCTTCTCCTGCAGCTCCCCCATCCCCAAGGGGGCTCCCCTGGTCTGGCGGCTGCCTGCTCTCCTCTCTCCGCCCAGCCCCCAGCCGGTCGCCCCCTTCCCAGCCTAGTCTCCGAATGTGCCAGGCGTGCTCCTGGCGGGATCGCTTGATTCTCCCCTCATTTGCTGGCTGACTGCTTGTCATCGTCCAGGTCCCAGCTTGAAGGTCCCATCCTCAGAGGGGCGGTTCTGGGACCACCACCCCAGAGTCCCCATCACATCACCCTGGGGGTTCCCTCCTACACCAAACCCCTGTACTGCTCCATATGAAGGGATCCCGAGTATCTCCCGTGTCCCCAGACTTTGGCCTCCATCCCCCTCACTGCGCACAAACAGCTTGGCACACAGTTGGCACTTAAAACCCAATTGTCGGGTGGATGCCTACACCTCTCCGCCTCCAACGCCGCCACTCAGGGACTACAGGTGGTATGGAGAGCTTGTTAGACAGTTGGGAAAAAACTTCAGATGTGACCTTGGGTGAAAATCCAGGCCACAGAATCAAGCCTCTGGGGGTGATCACACCTGTGTTGAAAAACTAACAAAAGAGAAATCATAAACAACTTGGCTTGAGAAAAAGAAGAAAGTATGATTTAAATTTTAGCTGCCCCTGGAGGTGGGACTAGGGGCAGTTTAGAGTTCTTTGTTCTACTTTTTTTGTTTTGTCCGCGTTCTCTTTAAGGCACACCTATTCCTTCATAATGAAAAAGCTTTTTAAGAGGAAAGGCCGCAAAGGACCTCTTGCGCCCTCTGCTGCTTACTGTTGGATACTGCAGCGCAGCTCCCAAGATCTGCCCGAAGTGGCGCGTTTGGAGGTGCCCCATGGAAATTTGGAAGCAGGTAAAAGTGAATGAGAAGAGGGATCATGATAGACTTGGCCATCCTCTGAGATTCCAAATTTCCCAGTGCCTCCCCCGTCTGTGGTAGGTCCCCGGACTTCACCCTCCACTTCTCACCCCTCTCCCACCTCCCACCTCGCCCGGAATGAGCCCCTCCTCCAAGCTCCTTCACATGCCATCACCCCAGTTCAGTTCAGTCTCTCAGTCGTGTCCAACTCGTTGCCACCCCAAGGACTGCAGCATGCTAGGCCTCCCTGTCCATCACCAACTCCCAGAGTTTACTCAAAGTCATGTCCGTTGAGTCAGTGATGCCATCCAACCATCTCAGCCACTGTCGTCCCCTTCTCCTCCCACCTTCAGTCTTTCCCGGCATCAGGGTTTTTTCCAATGAGTCCGCTCTTCACATCAGGTGGCCAAAGTATTGGAGTTTCAGCTTCAGCATCAGTTCTTCCAATGAATATTCAGGACTGATTTCCTTTAGGATGAACTGGTTGGATCTCCTTGCTCTCCAAGGGACTCTCAAGAGTCTTCTCCAATACCACAGTTCAAAAGCATCAATTCTTTGGTGCTCAGCTTTCTTTATAGTCCAGCTCTCACATCTATACATGACTACTGGAAAAACCATAGCTTTGACTAGATGGACCTTTGTTGGCAAAGTAATGTCTCCTTTTGAATATGCTGTCTAGGTTGGTCATAGCTTTTCTTCCAAGGAGCAAGCATCACGTGATCTAATAGTGGGAGGGACAGGAGGGTAGCAGGGTCAGGCTTTCTGGCCGAAACCTCGTCCCGATCCTTCCTTCCTGTGTGTCACTGGATGTATTACATAGCTGCTCTGGACCTCAGCCAGCTCATCCATACAGTGGGATCGTGAGAAATCTGGGTTGTTTGGCCTCGGCCCTGTTGACATTCTGGGTCGGATGATTCTCTCTGTGAGAGCTGTGCTGTGCACTGTAAGAAGTTTAGCAGCATCCCTGGCTTCTACTCAGTAGATGCCAGCAACACCCCACCCGAAGATCACAGCAACCCAAAGGTCTCTGGACAGTGGCCAAGGTCTCCTGAGGGCACGGATGCCCCCCAGTTGAGAACCGCTGCACTCTTGGTTTCTATTATTACCCCCAACACCTTGCTACAGATTTTCTTCTTCAGAAAATATCAACATGAGTTCCTAAAGAATAACTGGGGAGGACTTCCGTGGACAGAGGAGCCTGGCAGGCTACAGTCCATGGGATCATAAAGAGCTGGACATGACTGAGCGGCTAAACAACAAGAACAAAAACCCTGGTGGTCCAGTGGTTAAGGCTCCATGCTGCCAATGCTGGGGGCGTGGGTTCGATCCCTGGTCAGGGAACGAAGACCCCCACATGCTGTATGGTGCAGCCGAAAGAATTTTTTTTTTTTAAATTAAAAAAAAAGAATAATTTGGGGATTATCTGCTCTATTAAGAAAAACGAGTTGAAAAGCAGATAAGACGCCCTCCTCCCTCCTGCCTCCCACCCCAGTTGGCTGCTGCCCACGCGAGGTGAGCTCACATCCCTGGTCCCCTAGAGACATCCCCTGCCCCTGCCTGAGCAGGCCCCAGGCTGCCGAGGTGGGCCGGGCCTCCCAGGCACACTTCATGCTGGGCCTGTTGTGCTTGGCGTGGTCCGCAGGCCTCCACGGCAAAGAGCACGTATTCAATTAACCTAGAAAAACAATATCAGAAAGGGTCAGAGTTATTGTGGAGAAAGAAAAGTGGTGAAAAGAATCTGGCAAACAGGTCCCCGGTGGGTGTGGGTGAATGAGGGAGGCCAAAGAGCTTGGCTGAGCTGGGAGAATCCCCAGAGGTGTGGAGGCGTCCGTGTCCCCCCCTACAGAGTCCGGGGACAGCTAGCAAAACAAAAACTCGCTCCGTTCCCTGGCCTGTGGGCCTCCCATACTCCAGTGTGGGGGCAAGGAAAATAGAATGGGGTCCAAGTCTCCCTGGGCTCCTCCCGGGCTGGAGCAGAGGGAGCCACAAGATTGGCTCAGAAAGTGCTCAAAGGCTGGGAAGCCCAGCTAGGGGTCAGGGCAGAGGATTCTTTACCTCCTCGGTTCCTGGGGAGAGAAGCTCTTCCTGTCCCCAAAGCCTGGACCTCAGAAAATCAGAGATTAGAATAGAGGAAGGCTCTCACTGCTAGCTCCGCCCCACCCTGCCCCCGGGGAGGGTGGCCTCGATTAGTGACTTTCACTTGTTGAGTTCGAATTAAGGGCTGGGCGAGCTTCCCTGATGGCTCACATGATAAAGAGTCTGCCTGCAATGCAGGAGACCAGGTTCGATCCCTGGATCAGGAAGATCTCCTGGAGAAGGAAATGGCAACCCGCTCCAGTATTCTTGCCTGGAGAATCCCATGGACAGAAGAGCCGGGCAAGCCCCAGTCCATGGGGTCACAAAGAGTCAGACACCACTGAGCGACTGACAAGGGCCACGCACTGTGCCAGATGCTTTACAAAATTATCCCATTAAATCCTCACAACTATGCGGTGTGTGTAACTGCTGCTAGTCATCCGTTTATTGTATTCAGCAAACATCAGTATTTGTTGAGCACCTACTGTGTGCCAGTTTCCATGCTTGGAAGCAGAGATACAACGGTGAGAAGAAAACAGATGTGGCGGGTGGGAAGGGGGATGGGAGGAAGGCTCAAGAGGGAGGGGATATACGTTATACACTTAGGGCTGAGTCGCATAGTTGTATGGCAGAAACCCACAACAGTGCCAAGCGATTATCCTCCATCTGGGGCTCCCCAGGTGGTGCTAGTGGTGAAGAACCCGCCTGCCAATGCAGGAGACATAAGAGAAGCAGGTTCGATCCCTAGTTGGGAAGATCCTTTGGAGGAGAGCGCAACCCACTCTGAGCTTGTTAGATACGCAGTTCTCAGGTTCCGCCAAAGAAGCATTTGGCAGGTGCCTCACGGAGTTCACATAAGCCCTGTATCATCAGATGTGCTTTTGGCTGCAAGTAACCGATAGTCTAGAAGAGCTTTGAACTGTATTTTCTAGAAAGTGCGTCGTGTAACAAGTAGTCTCGAATTAAATGGCTCCAAGTTTGGTTCACTCAGCCTCAATTGTGTCAAACAGAAGGATGGGGAATCCCAGCATCCCCTGGGCTTTGCTCTGTGGTTGCAAGATGGATGCTGCAAGTCCAGACATTCTGACTATGTTCAAAGGTATGAGGAGAGACAGAGGAGAAGTTTCTCAAGGGTCTGTCTCTCATTACACAGGCAAATCTCTCCCAGAAGCCTCCAGGAGACATGCACTTACTTCTCATTGGCCAGAACCAGGGCGTCCGTCCACCTGTAAACCAATCACTGGCAAAGGGGGATGATTTACATCAGTACCAGTTGTCCTCCCGGGGCCGGGGCCGGAGCATCTCTCCCTTGAGCACGCTGCCATACGCTCTGTGCTGGAACAAAGTGGGAGTTCGCTCGGTGAGGAGGAAGCGAGGACAGCAGTCTGTCTGCTGCAGGTCCTGGCATCAGCTTTTACGTGTGTGTGTGTTAGCGGCATGAGTTTTAAAATCTAACCTCAGTAAAAGTGACTTCGATTTTGGTAACTCCATTTGGGGCTTTTTCTTTCTCTCTCTTTTTCTCTTTTCAATTTTTCACTACAGAGAGAACTAGTTCAGGCTTCTTTTGATCTCTAGGAGTCCCTGCTTGATCCTCGCAACAGCCCTGCAAGGTGGGATTTACTGTCCCCATCGCATAGATGAGAACACTGAGGTCCAAGAGTACAAACGCTCCCTTGCTCAGCCTGGCTTCGCCAGCTCTCCTCCCCACCACCTACAGGGAATGGATCCTCGCCCTGATTCCTCTTATGGACGCGCCCAGGACGCCCTCGAATTCCACTGACAGGGTTGGCCAGCAGGACCAAGATGGAACGAAGAATCGCCCTCGTCACTTACAGGAGATCCCCAGGATGTTTTTCCCCACCACCCCTGTGTTCTTAAAGTTAGAGCCTCCAAGGGCCACAGCTATGAAAGTGAAAGTGAAGTCTCTCAGTCGTGTCCAACTCTTTGCGATCCCGTGGACTGCAGCCCACCAGGCTCCTCTGTCCATGGGATTCTCCAGGCAAGAATACTGGAGTGGGTTGCCATTTCCTTCTTCAGAGGATCTTCCAGACCCAGGAATCGAACCCAGGTCTCATGCATTGCGGGCCGATGCAGGCAGACGCTTTAACCTCTGAGCCACCAGGAAGCTTCTTTAATAGGTGCTTGGCGCGCCCTCGTGTGTCTCTATGGTGTAACAACACTGTAGGATGTTCAAACAGTACATCTTTAAAACTTGCAGCAATAGTAATAACGACTGCGGTGCCAAGCAGCGTATTCAGTAATTTAAATGCACCTTCTCAGTCGTGACATCAAGTTTCTCATTGGAATCAGTTTTACATGACTATGGTAAGAGGGAAAAAAAGTTCATTTGATACAAAAAGGTAGACAGTGAAAAGTTATCTGCCTCTCACTCCCATCCTCCATGATGTATAAAAGTTGCCCCCCTCATGTTGCACAGTGCAGTCTGCCCAGCCTTGCACTGGAGCCCTGATGTGCAAATGTACCTGTGGGAAAGTTCTTAGACATACAATTGTGTGCATATGTGGTCCTTCTCGGGCTTCCCCGATGGCTCAAGAGTAAAGAATCCTCCTGCGATGCCGGAGCTGCAGGAGACACAGGTTTGATCCCTGGGTCAGGCAGATCCCCTGGAGGAGGGTATGGCAACCCACTCCAGTGTTCTTGCCTGGAGAATCCCATGAACAGGGGAGCCTGGTGGGCTGCAGTGCATGGGGTCGCAAAGAGTCGGACATGACTGAAGCAACTTAGCACGCAGACACACACGTGGTCCTTCCCAGGGCCAGTTTGCACCACTTTGAATCAGCACTGGCACTAGTTGCGGAGATGGGCATTTTTCCCTATTATTTCCTTCACTTGATAAACTACTCCTGAGCACCTACTGGATGTACGGTGTTAAGTCCCGTGAAAGACTCCAGGCTGACTCGGACTCACTGAGTCACATGGGCATAATCTAAAGACTCTCCCAGGACAGAGAGCCTGCTGCCTACCCCGCCTCGATCGATGGCCTTGGTCAACTGCCTGCGGATGGCACAACCTGTGCCCTGCACCTCCAGAAGCTCCCTTCTGAAATGTGATCCAATAAGCAGCCTCACAGAGCAGTCAGTGAAACCTGATGGGAAAGTTCATGGGGTCCAGACCCAGCTCTGACATCCCAGTGTGAGACATCAGGCAAGTTTCGTGTCCTTGCTGACACTTGCATTTCCTTGCTGATAAAATATGGATAATAATACTTAACTTGGTTCATGAGGGGGGGGGGGCGGTTGTCAGGGAAATCCACGTGCTTCAGAAATACTTGCTTTTTAAAAAATAATTTTATTTATCTATTTTTGCCTGTGCTGGGTCTTCTTTTGCTGTGTGGGCTTCTCATTGTGGTGGATTCTCGTTCCAGAGCATTGGCTATAGGGTGCATGGACTTCAATACTTGGGGCCACGGGCTCAGTAGTAGCGGCTCCTGGGCTCCAGGACACAGGTTGAGCAGTTGTGGCACACAGGCTCAGTTCCGTGGCATGTGGGATCTTCCTGACCAGGGATCGAACCCATGTCTCCTGCATTGGCAGGTGAATTCTTTACCACTTGAGCCACCAGGGAAGCCCAGAAATACTTGCTGAATGAATGAATGAACTGATGAGATTCTTGCTGTGAGTTATGCTAAGGAGACATTTAAGATTAGGCATGTCTCAGATTAAATGCTTAATCATTTCCCCTCCTGGGAGACAGTTGCTCCTCTTTCTGTATCAGTCAGGTCTATTGATTGCAAGGGAAGAAAAAAAATAAGGTGAACGAGTTTAACAGAACAAAAGGAGATTTTACAGTCATGAAAAAGTTCATGAGTGGGTCTGAATTTGGGTGTGAGATGCTCAAAAAGTGTCATTGGAAATCTATTTCTCTCCTTATCGTCACCCTACCATGTTATGTCTTGGCCTCATCCTCATCCAGGCTCTCCTTGCTGGCAGCTCCTCACCTCCAGAAAAGTCAGAGCGATGTGGGGAAACCACCTGAAAGTTTGCCCTGAGTCTCCTGGACACACCCGGGCCTCCAACAGTCTACAAGTTTCAGACAGTAGCCGCTCAGCCTCCATAAGAAATGGATTACTGCAAATAACAGCAGGAAGTGGCCCGAGTGGGTCAAAGGTGTGAATTTTCCCGAGGGCTGGTTTTGAACCCCACAGAAGCCTGCGATTGCTTGAGTTCTCAGTGGCAGGACCACCTGGAAAGGTGAGAGATCCAAGGGCAGGGACTGGAGCATGGAATGCCAAGGATCTGCCTCCAAGGAAGTGAGTTCACAGGTTCCCGGTGGGGGAATGGCCAAGAAACCCCACGCACACATGCACACCCCACTGCAAACCACTGCAAACACCTGCTGAGTCCAGAAGGCACAACACCATGTCCTAACAGTGCCAGCCAGGTAAGGCCTTTTTTCCCTCTCACCTCTTTGGTGTCTGGTGGAGGTGGGGAAGGGGAAGAAAGCGTGGGGAAGGGGAAGATGTAACATGAATGAAATTGGGAATTTTGACATGATATGTTAATTACTGATTTTAGACTGTCACTTAGCATCCCAGGTGGCACTAGAGTGGTTAAGAATCCGCCTGCTAATACAGGAGACACAAGAGATGCGGGTCCGATCCCTGGGTCAGAAAGGTCCCCTGGAGTAGGAAATGGGACCCCACTTCAGTATTCTTGCCTGGAAAATTCCATGGGTAGAGGAGCCTGGCGGGCTACAGTCCACGAGGTGGCAAAGAGTCGGACACGACTGAGTGAGCGCGCACAGACCGTTACACTTGGAAATAACTGGAAGGTGTTTTATTGTTCTTATATTGTTATTTATCATTGTCACCAGGTGAGCGGAAAAGCTATGGAGTCTGTGGGATAGATCACGCAGGGCCAGGTAAAGAACCTTCCCACTCATTGTGTTTGAGTGCCTGGCGGGAGAGGAAATGGGGTTGATGATTGTAACTGCTGGCTTCCTTGCTTTCAATGTGCTCGAATGTGTCTGCCCCAGGAGCAAGTTCAAAGAGACAGTGATGGCAGGCAGGAGCACCGTATGGAATGGAGCTTCAGATCAGGCATGAGAGAGGGTGACTCTGGAAGGCTGGAAGTCGCAGGTGCTAACACGGAGGACACATTGTAAGTATCTTCAAAAATGAAGCCACAATGGCATTCGAGAATTTAGAATGGCTGTTGGTACTTTTATGGGCTTCCCAGGTGGTCAGTGGTAATGAATCCGCCTGCCAAAGCCGGAGATGCAGGTTTGATTCCTGGATGGGGAAGATCCCCTGGAGAAGGCAACGGCAGCCCACTCCAGTATTCTTGCCTGGGAAATTCCATGGACAGAGGAGCCTGGCGGGCTACAGTCCATAGGGTTGCAAAGAATTGGACATGACTGAGCATGCACATTGATGCTTTAAATGCTGTTCAGATCTGGAAATATGGGTAAGGAGGGCAGTGAAGAGTTGATTTGGAGCAAAAATTCTATCTCCTGCCAAGAGCTGCCTGAGTTGGTTCCAACTGTCAAGGATGTAGTGAGCACTTATTTTGTGCCCAGTGTCATGCCAGATGTACTTCAGGGAGAAGGCAGTGAAAGCTGGCGTCCACAGGCAGGATGGCTGCCAAATTCCCCCCACTCAGGGGTTGACATCTGATTGAGAGATGACCTCAGAGCAAGCTTTCTGGATCGTATCTCAGTGACCACCGACCTCGCCTGTCAAACCCGGAGATTTAGGATGGCATCAGATCCCAAATCTGGAAGAACTTAGCAACTTCACAGTGCCAGATCCAGGGCGAAAATATGCTCACAGAGAAACCAGAAAATCAGAGGTTGATGAGGGGGAAGAAGGAAAATGAGAACACTCTGTTTCCACTGGCAGAAATCAGTCTTTGCCAGGAAAACTGGAATGCTGACCTGGTATGCACATAACTCGATTTTCTATACGTTCCGAAGTAAAGGAAAAGCCAGACAGTGAGACGGCTGATACAGTTTTTAACACCGGAGAAGGCAATATGTACATGAACTCAGCCTCATGTCAATGTATGATGGTCTACAAAGGTATATGCCAGCACGTTTTAGATAGAGTATGGTCTCAGTGATGTGGAAGTGTCTGTCAAGAGTGTTGTCTGCCTCCATTTTTAACTAGCTATCATCATAAGTGGAGAAGGCAATGGCACCCCACTCCAGTACTCTTGCCTGGAAAATCCCATGGACAGAGGAGCCTGGTAGGCTGCAGTCCATGGGGTCGCTGAGCGTTGGACACGACTGAACGACTTCACTTTCACTTTTCACTTTCATGCATTGGAGAAGGAAATGGCAACCCACTCCAGTGTTCTTGCCTGGAGAATCCCAGGGACGGGGGAGCCTAGTGGGCTGCCGTCTATGGGGTCACACAGAGTCGGACACGACTGAAGCGACTTAGCAGCAGCAGCAGCAGCAGCAGCAGCAATCCCTTCATTATTGAAACAAGACATGCGTACCTGAATTTATATGAATATATTGAAGACAGAGCTTAAAAGGTTCAAATCAGGGAGTAGCTCATCTTTCCAACACTCCCAGGCCCCACATCTGTGAGATAACAGCTGTTAAAATTTTGTCTTCTTCTTTCCCTTCGTCCCTGCCCGTCTTCCTTCCTTTAAGGTTGTTGCCATAAAACTATACCAGGAATGAAAACCTAGGTGGGTCCTCAGCCAACTGTGGGTTAAAAGCCACATCTGAAGAGAAAGGCTGCTACCCTTCGCCACCTGCTGGCTAGACTTCAGAGTGCAAGCCCAGATCTCTTTAAAGACAAGGCTGTATGTGAAAACCGCCCAAATTTCAAAAGCTGGTACTAACTCAAAAAAGTTAAAAGCAATGGTTGGGCCAAATAGAATACACTTTAGGACCTGTTTTTAGAGCACTGAGGCCTCTTCTTTAAAAAAAATAAACACAGTGCTTTTCTTAAATTATCAGTCCTCGACAATGTCTAGTGACGAGAGAGATGAGGAATTTTGGTCATCTGCATTCCTTCCTCTGTCTCTTTCTTTTCTTTTATTCCTTTGTTTTTATTAGTGATATTATTGCTTACATTATTATTCTACCAGTGTGACCTTTATGACTTTAAATATTTATACTCCATTAAAAAATTTATATCAACTTTTTATAACACCTACGATATAAGAGGAAGAAAGCATTTTTCTTTAAGTCTCTGGCACTAACAAATACTCTTTATTCTGTATCTGCAGCGCTCTAGGCACTTTACATTCACTCGTCCACCACTCATTCCTTCCTTCATTCATTCATGTGGTAAATACTGAGTGTCCACTTATGAGCTGTTCTAGGCATGGGAAGTACAGAGGTAAGCAGTCAAAATACCCTGCCTTTGTGGCATGTATATTCTCACAGGGGATGTGGGTAATAAATGAACAAATAAATGAGCCTCAGTCTGTTGGAGACTGGAAAGGGCCGAGGAGAAGCGAGGATGTAGGGAAGGGAGAATGTGAAGTGTCAGTGTGTGTGTGCACATGCGAGTGTGCAAGTTTAGCTGTGGTAGCCAGCGAAGGCCTTCCAGAGAAGGCAGCTTGGGAATAACAGATGGAAGGAAGCTAGGGGTTGAGCAGTCCAAGTATCTGCTGTGTGCACGTCCCTACCACAGGGCACAGAAGGAGCCAAGAATGGAAGGCGGAGTTGGCCAAATGGGTTAGAAGCGATGGAGAAAAGATGAGGTCTGAGAGGAAAGGGTGGCCCTGCACGGAGGGCCTGAGAGGTGGTGGTCGGTGCTCTGCTGAGTAAGAGGAGGAATCGTGGGGCGATCAGATCAGAAGGGTGGCTTGGACCGACTTAGGTTTGGAAAGGTTCCTTCTGGCCACTGCGTGGAGGACAGACGAGAAGGCAGGAACAGAAGGAAGAAGGCCCGTGTTGCACTATTGCAATCTTCCCGGTGAGAGGTGGGGGTGGGGTGGCAATGGTGATGGAGGAGGTGATCAGAAAGATGGGATTCTGTCGGATGCACTGACAGACTGGATGTGAGAGAGAAAGAGGAGTCAAGGACGCCTCCAAGGTCTTAATCTGAACAATCTGAAGGATGAGGTTGCCTTTTATCTCTCTTCCTAAATTGCTTCATCTATCATCAGAGGTAAGAGGTTAGATGGATGTACACCAAGATGCTAGTGATTTTGGGCTTCTCAGGTGGCGCTAGTGGTAAAGAACCCACCTGCCAATGCGAGAGACATAGGAGGCACAGGTTCAATTCCTGGGTGGGCACGATCCCCTGAAAGAGGGCATGGCAACCCACTCCAGTATCCTTGCCTGGAGAACCCCCACGGACAGAGGAGCCTGGCAGGCTACAGTCCGTAGGGTCACAGAGTCAGACACGACTGACGTGACCACACATGGGATACATGTTAGTTATGTTTGAGTAGTAGAGCTTGGGTGGGTTTTATTTTTCTCCATGTTTTTCAGTATTTTGTATTTTTGCAGGCAAAGACTGTATTACTATTATTATTGCCGTCATTATTATTATTTTATTTTAGGGCTTTCAGTCATGGCAGTTGTATACCCTGTGGGTGAGGTTAAAAGCACTTACTATCTGGGTGGATTCTGTGTTAGTCACTATTTGCTGTGCGATAAGCAATCCAAGAATCACAAGTTAGCGCTCCTTTCTCACTTTCAGACTTGTGAGTTGGCTGGCACAGCCCCCCTGCAGGCTACAGGTCAGCTTCAGGACTGTACCAGATTTCTCCTTCTGGGGCTCAGGCTAGATGGGCTGGGGTACCCTGTTGTTATGGTAGATGTAGAAAGTTCCCCGAGGAGAGAGAGGAGACACCCACTTCCTCTTAATGTCAAGGCTGGGAACTGACTCCTTGTAGCTTCAGCCCACATCCTATTGGGCAGAGCAAGTCACATGGCCAAAGTCAACATCCATGGTAGCTTTCAGAGCTTGGCTGCTGTGAGTAATACTACAGTGGACCTGGTATGCGGATAACTCTTTGGGATACTGACTTCAGTTTCTTCAAACACGTGCCTAGGAGTGGATGCTCACGTGATAGATCTCCTTTTAACTTTCTGAGGAACCACACTGATTTCTACAGTGGCTGCAACAGTTTGCAATCCCCACCAATGATGCAGGTTCCCTTTTCTCTACATCCTCGCTGACGTTTGTTAGCTCTTTTTTTTTATTATGCTCATCCCCACCGGTGTGGTCTTATTGTGGTTTTGAGAGTGGTTTTGCCATGTACCTGTTGGCCATTTGTACGTGTTTGGAAGAAAATGTCTATTCAGGTCCAGCACCCAGTTTTAAATTTGATTATGTGCTTTTTTGCTATTGAGTTGAGTTCCTTATATACTTTGGAGATTAACTCCTTATCAGATTTAGAGCTTGCAGATATTTTCTTCCATTCTGTCCGTGGCCTTTTCCACTCACTGAGCATTTCCTTTGCTGTGTCGGAGCATTTGGAGGGTGAGTGTGAGGCTTTGAGTTCCTGGGCTTCCAGTGAAACCTGCTTGTCAGGCTGGCTGACATGTGCATTTTCTGCGTATGTGCAGCAGGTGTGTACATTAATCCAGTATCAACATGGCTAATCTATAAGATGGTGTTTGCAGGGATTCGTCCTAAGGCTGGGATGTGGGATCTAGATCCGATAAGAAGGACAGTGAAGCCCATGAGCCTGTTGATGGGTTCTGGAAAAGCACTGGAGTCAGGGATCAGCATTTAGAGATCAGAGATCTCAGTGAGGTCAGAGGGTTATTGCCAGGGGGAGCATTCAAGTACTAGGAGAAGTGTTAGCACATGGTGACCAGGAAGTGGGATGTTTGATATAAAACATTAAGACTGAGTAGGGTTTGAGGCTGACCAGGTTTGGGGTGGAACAGGAGACTGATGGAATGGCAAGTACAGGGACCCAGAGGGCCCATGCTGAGT
Organism: Cephalophus harveyi; assembly: GCA_006410635.1. Taxonomy (NCBI): domain Eukaryota; kingdom Metazoa; phylum Chordata; class Mammalia; order Artiodactyla; family Bovidae; genus Cephalophus; species Cephalophus harveyi. The sequence goes on from SJYT01041838.1 coordinate 749,249, forward strand.
TGTCATCCAAGAGGATGCTAAAGCTGGAGAGGGTCAGTCATCTTCCTTGAAGCCTTGGTTTCCTTATCCACAAAGGAGAAATGGAGATTCCCCTCCCAAGTCTCATGACCCATGGCCTCAGGCATGGGCTGTGACTGGTTTCACATCTTGTCCCATGAATGAGCAGCCCCTCAAACCAGCAGGAGGATAGTGGGTGGCTGTGCCCAGCCTTCTCCTGTGCTGGAGGACCCACCCCCCATCCCTTCAGTCCTCCTTGAAGGTCCCTTGCTGTGGGGACCTTGCTCTTGTCTCCCTGGTTCCAGGCTGACGCTGCCAGTGCTCCTCTCCAGCAGGGTCTGATTAGGGAGTAACTCAGGCACCCTGTCTCCTTCTTGGTGCTTAAGACTTCCTCGATCGTTTCACTCTAGCGCTACATCAACCAAAGCCTGGGAAGCATAGTGCCCATGGCATTGGAAATGGTTTTCATTGGTTCACAAACATGTTAATGTGCTGAATCACACCACTGTTCTTTCAATCCAGACGCAAGCTTAGGATGGTGCTACTATATCATGAACACTTCTCTTGCTTGCTAAGCCCCCCTTTTTCAACACAGAGGAGGCCTTAAGTTCAAAGCCATCAGTTGTTGACAGTATTGCAAAGGAATCAAATCCAGTGGAACTGGATTACTTCCATAGTATTTTTATGGTTTCTATTTCTGTAACTGACATTCTTTTTTTTTTTTTTTATTGCTCTTGTCTCCCTGGTTCCAGGCTGACGCTGCCAGTGCTCCTCTCCAGCAGGGTCTGATTAGGGAGTAACTCAGGCACCCTGTCTCCTTCTTGGTGCTTAAGACTTCCTCGATCGTTTCACTCTAGCGCTACATCAACCAAAGCCTGGGAAGCATAGTGCCCATGGCATTGGAAATGGTTTTCATTGGTTCACAAACATGTTAATGTGCTGAATCACACCACTGTTCTTTCAATCCAGACGCAAGCTTAGGATGGTGCTACTATAGCATGAACACTTCTCTTGCTTGCTAAGCCCCCCTTTTTCAACACAGAGGAGGCCTTAAGTTCAAAGCCATCAGTTGTTGACAGTATTGCAAAGGAATCAAATCCAGTGGAACTGGATTACTTCCATAGTATTTTTATGGTTTCTATTTCTGTAACTGACATTCTTTTTTTTTTTTTTTTTTTTATTCACCAACATCACCCACAAAGGGTATTTTATCCCATTAAGTCTGATCATGCCATCCATTGTCAAAGTTCTCCAGTGGCTCCTCAGAACACGTAGAAGAAAGTTGGAAATGCTTGTTTTCTGAAGTTCCTTCATGATCTAACCCCTGCTGACCTCTTCCTCATCTTCTTCATCACTCCACCCTTCACTCACTCCTCCTTCGCATTCCTCCAAGGAGGAATCTCAGTCTTACCTCAGGGCCTTCGCACATGCAATACATCCCTTCCCTGATCTATGAGTTTATGACCCTGATCAAAACAGAGGAGAACCCACCCTAAGGCTGGAAAAGAATCCCCTTAGGCTGACAGGAAAGGAGAACTAAGAAGGTTGGGGGCTCCCGCGGAGAAAATTAGGTCTGAAGGAGCCAAAACACCAGCTGTAGGCACTGGTGGCCGGGTAAATGCTGCTAGTGGACTGGTAATAACTGCTCTTTAGGGGGAAAAAAAATGTGTGTTTTACGGGGATAAAGGATGTACTGTTGCACAAACCTGACAAATTTACAAATAATAATAAGCACTTCATTGTAAATACTCTTTGTTGTAAATTCCAGCTAGCTAACTAATTCTCTCAGAAATGTTTTCACTGATTTTCCTGTCAAACTCTGGATTCCAAAACCAACTGTCACTGCAATTTAGCCATGATTTCACAAAATCAGACCATGAAGAAATGCTTGACAGCAACGCAACTCAGTAAGGGAGTTTCTCACATCACTGAAGCGTGTGTGCAGTTGTGATACGAATGCTAGCTGAAATTTTTGCTCATGTTAATGAGTAAGGTGGAAGTAAAACAAGGAAGATGTGTGTTCAGACTCCTTCACTGGTGACATGAGTCACCTGTTGGCTGAATTGGATAATAATCCCTCCATTTTTTTGTGCCATTCACAATGTATCGACTACAGACACAACAAATTGTTAAGTTTAATTTAATAAGTTTAATGATTAACATTTTATCAATCACATTGTTGAGACTGGAAAATCAACAAAACAATACATCAAGCCCTGATCTGTCCTGTTCCTCAGTCTCTCTGATGCAAAGACACTCCCTGTGGATGTTTCAGGTGACCAAAGTGACATCACAAATGCAGAATCGGCAAGGGGTGGGCAGTGCCCCCTCCCCATGCTCCTCTTGTGATACAATAGCTGTAAATCACCTTAAGACCACAGACAAAAGCAAAATGCAGTAAAATGAGGAAGTGATGAGCTTAGAGTATACATTACCTTGGTTTTTAAGATAATTTAAGTATAAATTTAAATAATTTAATTTTTTAGCAACTGTGTTTAATCATGATCTTGCAAGAGTCTGAAAATTTAACAATCAGCTTTCACAAGCCAGCACAAGCCAGCTCCAGTGCTCTAAAGGAAGTATCTAGAAATGAGAGGAGAGGAGGACTCGGGAGCGGCCAGAGTCCTGTGCGGTGGAGCTATTTGCTCTGTCTCCATTTGACTCAACCCTTGTGGCCTGGGGCAGTGGGGGGTGACCCTTTACAATGTCCCAAAGGTAGGGACCTAGGTATTGAGGGTAAAGAGAAACCCCATTCACCCTGACCAGCTGAATGGGACTAGTTGAAGACACTCCTGATGGGAGACAGAGGTTAAATACACCCTTAGGGGGAAAGTCAACTCCATTCTACAGATGTGGAAACTGAGGCTTGAGGGAGTTGTTACTTGTTCAAGGTCAGTAGCTGCCAAGAGGTGGAGGCCACACCGACAGATGGGTTTGCTAGCTTTCAGACCTATCCCCTTTCTGCAAAGTCCTCCCGAGCCGTCCTGGACTCTGCTCTTGGAGCGCATGACTGCACTCTGATGGCCCTTGGATTTCAGGGCCCACAACTCTGGAATTCTTCACCTTTCCCCTGATTAAAACTTATCTCCCCTAAAGGGATGACTAGCAACCTGAAAGCAGGGCCCATGCTGATTATCTGTGGTATTGCCAGCACTTAAAATTCTGACTCTTTGGCTTCTGAAGATATCTTAAGAACCACCTGGTTCAGATTCCCCATTGTACACACAAGGGAAGCTGAGGCCAGTCAGGGCTAGAACTCGAGCCTCCTACCAACCATCTGAGTCACTGGTGAATGACAATGTTCTGGGCAAGGGAATTGGAGGGGTTGAACAAAATGAGATCTGAGTACCAAAGAGCAGGTGTTCCCCCCCGAAAGTCCCAGCCAGATGGAGAAAGAGAGGAGATAATATGGCATCCTTTGCTGGATTTAGGGGTGATTCCAGGAGTGACTTCCTGCCAGGGTGATACCTTTGAGATTCTTTGAGAAAGCCCACGGAGCAGCAGTCGCCGTGAGATGCTCTCATCATGTCATTACTGCAGAGATGTGCGGAGTCAGTGGGGAAACTGAGGCAGGAAGGCAGCGCCTCAGGAGCCCTCTGAGCCTGAGGCTCAAAATGAAGACTGCAGCTCTCAGACTTTCCTCCCTTTTCCCCCAGCAAAACAGACCTCTTCTGGAGCAGGGGCGAGTCTTGAAGGACCATCTAGCACTTGTGTTCTGGGGCCCAGGCAAGCAGGAAGCTGAAGACTGTCTGTTAAAGCCATGGTTCCAGCACCTTCCAGATGGACCCCCTCAGGAGGCTGCAGAGACCTCAATACGACTGTACTGGATGCCAGCTGAGCTCTGCCTGTGGCCAAAGCTCAGGGGGAACCTGCAGCGCAGAGAGGAGGTGGGGTCGGAGGTTGGCAGGGCCTGGCAGCCTTCCCTGGGGGTGATGGGAGTGGACCATGCTTGGGGTCCCCATCCCATCCCCACGCCGCTCCTACCTGACCCTTCCTGCCTTCTGCCTTAATGTACATTTCCATCTTCCGAACAGCCCAGCTGTTCCCCCTGGTCTTCCTGGGTCCACCCGTGCCCTCTACAGCCAGATCTCCCCATCACAGCCAGGCTGACCCTCCTAAACACAAAGACTAGCTCCTGTCACTCCTGCTGGGAAGTGACATCACGCCCAACCAGCCTCTCCCACATCACCGCCCTCCAGTCCCATTTTTCCCATCCCACTCAAGGAGAAGGGCTCGTATACAAAGATAGGACAGAAGTGATTGTATCCAGGCAGTAAGAACAATCGGAAGAGAAGAAAACACTCTTCTGCAAAAGCTAAGTGTAAGGACTAAATCCCGAAGCAAAGTGCTCACGGTCTGAGCTCACTCTTCCCCCTTGGCCAGCCCTGACCACCTTACCATTTCTTCTGGAATTGCTGGTCTATGTCTGCCAACGACTGGCCTTTTGTTTCTGGGACAAATAAATAGATGAAGCCCAGGCCGAAGACAGCAGTCAGCCCGTAGAGCAGGAAGGTCCAAGACAAACCAATGGCACCTGGAAACAACAGGGTGGAATGTGGGCGGAGCTTAGCCTGGGCCAACTGGTTGACCAGTGTTCCAGGTGAAACACTGAAAATCAGTTTACCCTGAACAGATTCTCCAGACGGTAGATTTGCAGAATGACCAATACACTGTCAGATAAAAGTACCATAAAGCAAGAGTGGGACTGGTTGTCCCAGAGGCAGGCAAAGAGCCAGGACCCAAATCCACAAAACATCTGGGACTGAACCTGCGTCTCCTGTGTTGGCAGGCGGATTCTTTACCTCTGAGCCACCTGGGAAGCTTGACCTCCACTCAATCCTTATACCAGCAGAGAGTGTTGGGCAGCGAGAAGGAGGACTGAGTTCTAGTCTTCTGATTGCCTGGCTAGACTTGGGAAGGATGTATTTCCCAATCTGTGAGATGAGGATGATAGGCTATGAAACAATTCTAAGAAGCCCTTCCTCCCCTTGCTTCCTTCCTCCTCTCTCTCCCTTCCTTCCTCTCTTATCTCTCATTCATTCCACATAAAAGGAATGCTTGGAAACTGAGGCACCAGTGAGAAATTAAAATTCCCAAAGACTGGGTGTGGGAGACAGGCACTGTGGATGGGTTCTTCCACCAGTATTTCCCACAGCCCCCAAGGGCTCTTCCTTTGAAGGGGAAACCCTTGGCTGCAGGAAGTGGGAAAATAACTAAACTCTCAGAACTTGCCTTGAGGGAGGAGTGCCCCCCTCCCTCATCTGGGCCCCGATGACCCCTGGCCTTGAGTCATGAGTATCCTCTGCATCTTGGACACCCCCCCTGGTGCTCTGGGCCTACAAAATTCCCACCCCACCCCACCAGCACTCAGACTGGGTCTGAATGCTAGGAAGAGAAGATGTCACCCAAACCAGATCTGAGCAGAGCTTCCTGCTGGCAGGCGGGCACGAGCCAGTTTAAGCTGGTTTAGAATGAAAAGGAAAGGTTGTGGCTCCTGCTGGTCTCAGACATGTTCTCTCCAGGAGTAGGGGTGGGTAGGGGAGTGGACCTTCCCCTCTTCTCCGGCCTGGAGGATTTTACAGTGAGTCTGAGAGTTCTGGATGTTGTCAGGCACTTCTGTGGAGCTTCTGCACAAAATTTTATTTGGAGAATTGTTTTGCTGCTGCAAATAGGAAAAAAATGGAAAGTCCTCTGCTGTAGTGTGGAAACTTTCAGTTACTAGGGGAGAATGGACTTGTCTTGATGGGGGCAGAGAGCAAAGGCCCACACTCAGGGCTCCCAATCTCCGTACTTCCTACCCGGAGAACAAACTCTGGGTTTGAGAACAAACTCATCCCCCCACCACCAATCAGGGATGGCTTCCTGGACCGAGGAGAACTGGATGCTTTAGCTCTATCCCCCCTTCAGCCTCAACTCCCAGGTTGTCAATAAAGCCAATTCCCCCCACCCCCACCCCTCTGCTGCCAACTAACGGGGCCTGGAATGAAGCAGAAACTTCGCAGGTCGTATCTCCTGTTGTCTTTGTCTCTCAACCCCTCTCATTCTTTCACTAGCACCTCAGTTTTCCTTCGGGGAACCCTCCCCCAACTCTCTGTCCATGCAGTGGGGTGTCTAACACCCCACGTTGTTCAGACTGTGTACGTGGCCCAAGGCCTGGGCATCAGAATATTGCAGCCTTCCGGAGATGGTTCAGTGATGGGCACGTGATCTTGCTGGGCCAATGAGAGTCAGTCCCAGGGCTTGAGTGAGAGCCACTGGAAAAGACGGGCTCTCCTTCCCGGGGGGCTGCCAAGGTGAAGAACCCCACTTGTGGCCATCTCTGCAGCCACGCAGTGGGCCTGCCCCAGCATGAAGCTCTCAGCACGGAAGGCAGAGCCACGAGCGTATGAAAGCGGGCCCACAGTTTTGTCGAAGCTTCTGGATCAGTCATGGTTAGAGACAGCTACTACCCTCCTCTTCTCATGACTTAAGACAAAAACATTACCTTTTGCTCATAAACTGGTTTGCACGGGATTTTCTGTCACTTATACCCAGACGATATGGAAGCCCGGGCTCTGTTTGGAGGCAGTTGTTTCTGGATCTTGGGCCAGGGAATTAGGTCAGAGGACTCACCAATGAGGTCGAGGAACGAGAGGCTGATGAAGAGGTTGGCGGCCCAGTTGAAGCTGTTGCAGAAGGCAAAGGCCCTCCCTCGGATCTCCACGGGGTAAATCTCGCTGAGGACAAGCCAGGTCACTAGGACAGGAGGGCAGACAGGATGCCTAGTAGCCGGGACCCAGGGCCCGGCACCCACAGTCCAGCAGGCAGCCCCCCAACGATGGGACTCAGTGCAGGGTCAGCCCCTGACACTCATCTCTCCCTGCTGTCTCACCCACGTGGCCGTAAGATTCCCTTTAGAAGGACCAGTGACCTGTTGGCTTCCTGGGACCCCAGACTTTCAGTGTCCTAGGCAAACTGGGATGGTTGGTCACCCTATTTATTAAATTCCTTTTCAGTCAACCCTTCCGAGTGAGCTATCCAGGGGCACATTCCAACTTCATGAAGCTTAAAAGATTTGGGGTCTTTATAAGGAAGAAAACATGACAGACACAAATTAGGCTCCTGCGCTTGGAAGAAGTAGCTTCAAGGAAGCAAGGAGCCCTGGAGTCTGAGCTCATTGTTCTCACGGTCAAGCCACCTCTGGTCCCTCTGAGACCCTGACAGGTTCAGTCCCCAGGCTTTCCGCCAGGAGGGGCAGAAGGCTTCCAAGTTACCTGCAGAAGACTCCCACTTACCGGGTCCAAAGCCAATGGAGAAGGCGCTCACAAAGACCATCATGCAGACCAGCGCGGTCCAGTGCAGCAGGGTGTGCTCGGGGGCGGGAGAAAGGCCTGCAGGGGGAGTGAGGCTTAGGGCTGTAGGGTCCTCGGCTCCAGGAGGAGGCCTGGTCTTCTCAGAGGTTGACAAGACTGGCTGCCCGGGGCTCTGGTCAGTCGTGGGCGGCAGCGGTGGAGCCAAGCCCCGGGGCAGGCCGGAGTCTCCAGGGAGCCCTGGCAGCCTGGTGGCGCTGGGCACGTCCAGGCAAGCTGGGCCTGAGTGCAGGGGCACAGCAAAGCTGACGAGGCCGAGGCCGCTGACCGACAGGGCCATGAGGGCACAGCCGGCGAGCAGCAGCGCCCTGCGGCCGGCTCGGTCCACCAGCCCCAGGGCCATGAGGGTAGCAGCCACCTTCACCGCACCGAGCCCGACGGAGGCCAGCACAGCGGAGGAGCCTCCCTGGAAGCCGACCGACCGGAAGATGGTGGAGGCATAGGCGAGCACGTTGGGCTGCCCGGTCAGCTGCTGGAAAAGCACCAGCCCCAGCCCCACGACGGTCCGGCCCCGCATGTTATCCCGGGCCCTGAAGAGGTCCACAAAGGCGTATCTCGGCCTCCCCGGGTCCAGCTTCGTGGCCTTGCCTCCCTGCAGGGGGATGAGGTCCTTGTGGCCTGCAGCCCCGACTGTACCAGCGGGAAGGAAGAGGAGGCTGAGAGACTGCAGGAGAGCGGGCGCAGCGGCCCAGCCAAACATGTGCCTCCATCCCCTGGGGGCGCCGGCCAGTGCGTAGTTGAGCGCGTAGGAGAGCAGGACGCCCACGGTGATGCCTGCCTCGTAGAGGGCCACCAACACTCCCCGCTGCCGTGGGCCCGCCAGCTCGGACACGTGGATGCAGCAGGCCATGGAGGAGAGGGAGATGGCAAAGCCAGCCACCGAGCGGCCCAGGAGCAGCCAGGCCGGGGAGCGGGCCAGGCCCAGGCTCAGGCTGCCTGCCAACAGCACCACGTTGCTCCCAAGGATGGCCTGCTTCCGGCCATAGCGGTCGATGAGGCAGCCCCCCACCAGGGAGGCGAGGAGAGCCCCCAGGAGCAGGCTGCCCACCAGGAGCTCCTGCTGTGAGCAGCTCAGCCCGAAATCAAGCTGCAGCGGCAGCAGGGCACCCGATATGACTGCCAGTTCATAGCCAAAGGTCAGGCCACCCAGCAAGGACACCGAGGCACACAGGGGCAGGAGGAGTGAAGGTCGGCCTGAAAAACAAAAGTGACAGGGCGGGCGCAGGATGTTTCCATGCCAGAGCATCCAACCGTCCATCCATCTGTCCAGCCCTCCATCTCTCCATCTATTCACTCATCTATCTGTGTATCCCTCTATATATCCATCTATTCATTTATTCATCCATCTATCCATATACCCACACATGCACACATGCACGCATCCACTTCTTCCTTTATCCTTCATCCATCCTTCGTTCATCATCCCTTCATCCACTTCTTTCTTCATCCATCTCTCCCTCCATTCTTCCTTCCTTCCATCTACCCATCCATCCATCCACTCCATCTGTTCATCCAGTTATTGATCAATTTACCCATCCCTTCATCATTCACTCCTCCATCCATCCACCTACTTCGTCCACCACATATTTTTCCATTCATTGGTCCATTCATATACCCCTTAATTCACCCAAACATCCATCCATTTATTGATCCATCTATCCAAAAATATATTCATCCACCCATCGTTGTAGTCTATTCACTATTTACCCAGATACACACACACACCCATCCATTCATTCATCCATCCAATCATTCAAAAAATTATCTGGCATCTACAGCACACTAGGCTGTGTTCTTGGGGCTGGCAATACAGCGGTGTTTTCAAGGACCCGACATTCTAGTAGAAAAAGGCAGGTAAGAAATGAATAGGTGATAGGGGTCATTAAAAAAAAAAAAAGAGCAGGTAATGCCGGGAAAGACTGAAGTCAGGGGGAGAAGGGGACGACAGAGGAAGAGATGGTTGGATGGCTTCACCAACACAATGGACATGAGTTTGGGCAAGCTCCGGGAGTTGGTGATGAACAGGGAAGCCTGGTGTGCTGCAGACCATGTGGTCGCAAGGAGTCGGACATGACTGAGCGACTGGGCTGAGCTGAAAGGGGGTTGGGAGCGACGGAGGGGTTCTGTTTTAAATAGGGCAGCCAACCAGCTAAGGCATCTCTGAAGAGGGAAAACTTGAGCAGAGATCTGAATGAAGTGAGCGTGAAAGTCATGTCGAGTATGGGAGAAGAACATTCTAGACAAGGGAGTAGCAGAAACAAAGGCTCTGAAGCTGGACAGTTTGGGGCATGTTTGAAAAATACCTATTAATAGCTAATACTCCTATGGTACTAAGTACTGGGCTCTGTTTTAAGGGCTTTACATGTATTTACTCATTTAATTCTTACAACAACCTTAAAATCTACCATTATTAGCACCATCCTCCAAGGCACAGAGAGGTGAAGAAACTTTTTCATGCTCACACAGCAAGCAAGTGGCAAAGCTGATGTGACTAGAGAGTTCAGGCTTTTAATCATGGCCTATTGAGCAAGGAGGCCGGAGTGGCTGAGAGTAATAGGTGATGAGGTAGGAGAGGTAGGCAGGGGCCAGATCAGGAGGACATTGACGAACTTCACTTTCAGTGGATTCTAGGCACGTTTTTTTTTTTTAATCAAACTCTTAAAATGTGGCCAGTGTGAATGAGGAACTGTGGTTTTAATTTTATTTAACTTTAATAAAGTGTAAAAATAGCCACATGTGGCCAGCAGCTACTGTACTGGCAGAGCAGCTAAACAGGTTGCTCTTAATTTTTAATTCACATATTTAAACAAATATTTCTGGAAGCATCTAGAGTAGTCCAGACATATCTGTCTCACCCACCCCCTACCCTGGACCTGACAAGATCATTCATAACATTGTAGTCAGATTTGTGGAGTATTTGCTCTGGACCAGGCACTGCTTTGATCCCTTTTAGCGGACTAGCTCATTTAATTCTCACCACAACTTTATGGGGTGGGCTTTTGTATTATTTATGAAGGAATACACTGATCACCGTGCTTCTCAGGTGGTACTAATGATAAAGAATCCCCTGCCAATGTGGGAGATGCAGGAGACCAGGGTTTGATTGGGAAGGTCCCCTGGAGCAGTGAATGGCAACCCACTGCAGTCTTCTTGCCGGAGAATCCCATGGATGGAAGAGCCTGGCGGGCTACAGTCCACGGGGTCACAAAGAGTAGGCCACCGCTGAGCAACTGAGCACACACGTACAAACGGATTATCAGAGGCACGAAATGACTTGCCTAAGATGAAGAGTGTTAATGGGAAGTAGCTTGTTGAGATTCAAAGCCTGGCAGTCTGGTTCCACAATCTGTACCCTTAGGCACTCCAGTATAAAACCTTGGCAGAATAAAATTTCACTGTTTTCTCACTTCTGCCTCACCCCATCTATGTTAGGCAATTTTTGTGCAGGGGCGGGGAGAGGACTTTCATGGGTGGAGGAATCACCTCCCCCCACCCAGCTTATTTTTCTCCCCATCACATCTGCCCCCCAGGAATCAACCCCCTACCATTCCCTGGCTGGCCTAGTCCTTCCTCTTCACGACCATCAACCAACACCCTGGGGGACCGTGCTGTCCAGGTCCTGCCCCTTGTCACCCGCTTCTGCCCCACCTCCCTCAGTGTCTAGAGTTCACTGCCAGAAGGGAAGGTTCGTCCAGGCCATGTGAGGCAATCCCGTGCAAACACAGAACTCTTCTGCCATGTCCTGGGTTCTTCTGGAGGTGAATGGGAACCCAGCCAAAGGGCCCAGGGGCAAAGCTAATTGTCCACAGGTTCCACCGGAAAATGCTGAAGGACAGACTCAGGTCTCAGTGGTAAGAGAACAGCAACAATAAAGGAAGATCAAACAGTAATAATAACAAGTGTCACTGACAGAGTGTCTCCTCCCTGCAAAGACTCCAGGTGCCTTCTCTCAAGTCACCTTGGTGACAACTCTAGGGGGTACTGCTCCCATTACCCCCATTTGACAGATGGGGAAACTAAGGCTCAGATTCTAAATGTTCTGTGAGAAACAAAGTGTTCTCACGGCAGGGAAGCAACAGGATCAGGACTCAAACGCTGTCCCATCTGACACCCAAACCCACGTATTTAAGCTTTCCAAGGCTCCCATCACCTGCTCTATTAAGTCCTAACTCATTAGCGTGACCTCCCAGCCCCTGCACGAGCTGGTGGCCCCAGCCCACCTCCTTGCCACCTCTCCTCTCCAGCCCTACTCCCACCCCTCCGACACACCCTGCAAACATCATAGAGTTTCATGCTGCTCTGCCCTCTACACGACCTGGTCCCTCTCTTCCCGACCTCTCTTCCCCACATGTTCACTCTTCCTGCTCAGTCCCAGTTCACCTCCCTGAGGGGCTCTGGTAACACACATCTGTGATTTGGCCTCAGTACCCCGTCTCTGTGGGGAGCTGCCTTCTCCTCTCCTGTCTTCATCTCTCAATCTCTGGATCTGGGCAGACTTGACCTCCCCACCTCCAGCCCCCATCACCTAGCTCCAGACATTGTGTCCGTGATCCAGATCTGAATACCTAGCAGGTTCTCCGGCCGTGGGCAGTGGTGAATGCCACGTGGCTGACCCTGAGCCAGTGAGAGACAGTCCAGCCCAGGGTGGTTGCTTATTTGGGGATCTGAGCTGGTAGTTTACCTGCCTGGAGCAGCTGAGGGTCATCTTTCCCTAGCAGGGAATCCTGACTACTCTGCCTGAGCTCCTAGATCCAACCATGCCTGAAACTGTGAATTTTTCCAGGACCAATAAATAAGTACCTTTTTTTTTTTTCTGGTTAACCTAGTTTGACAGAGACTCTAATTCCTGTACATCTTCCTTAACTTTTCAAGTCATATTTTTCACTTCCAGCCAATTCTGCTTTCTCCTACATTTGCTCACACCAAGTAATTGTTAAATTGATGTCTTTTCCTTATTAAACGGGACATGATGAGAACATAGACTTAGTGTCTCTGTGTCTCTAGGCCCCAGCCCCACTCTGAAACCTGAGTGAGTGAGTGAAGTCGCTCAGTCATGTCCGACTCTTTGCGACCCCATGGACTGTAGCCTACCAGGCTCCTCAGTCCACGGAATTTACCAGGCAAGAGTACTGGAGTGGGTTGCCATAGATGGGCCAATTAAAGCTTCTACTGAGTGAATGAAAGATTGAGTCAGGATCCAGGGCAGTATCTCCACATGCCATTCCAAGGACTGTGTCAGATACATTTGAAGTTAATTTAATGCTCTAGAGTAGCCAGAGAGATCCTACGATAACCCAAGTCAGGCCACATCATTCTGCCCAAAGCCCTCCAAGGCTCCTCTTTCGCTGTGAAAAAAGCCAAAGTCCTGACAGTGACCTTCAAGGCCCTGTAGGACCTGCCTCCTCTCCCTGAGCTCCTGCCACACCAGCCTCCTTGCGGTTCCTCCTCACTCCATGCCCATCTCAAGTCAAAGCTTTTTACCAGGTCTCACCTCTGCTGGGAAACCCCTTTCCCTCCATTTCAGCGACCCCAACCCTGCTTCCCTCTGGTCTTGCTCAAGCATCAGCTTTTCATGAGGCTTCCCTGGTGCTCTACTTAAAACTGCAAGCTCCCATTGCATCCAGTACTTCATATTCCACTTTCCTGCTTGTTTTCCTCCATGGTACTTGTCATCATCTGAAATAACTATACATTTTACATATTTGGGGAGGCTCAACAACCAGAATGTCAGCCCTAAAGGGGCAAGAATTCTTTGTGCATTCTCAGTTGTCTCCTGATGCTGGGGACAGTTCCTGGCATACAGTAGACACTCAGTAAATACTGGTTGAGTAAACACATGATTGAATGAATGAGTGAATTCAGGACATAGGGGATCCAGACAGAAAGGATTTAGGCTCTTGAGCATCTTGGCGGATTCAGGGTCTGGAAGTGGCCATGGACAGGAAGTGGAGTAAATCCTGGCCTCCAAATTATGACAGCACCACCTGAGTTTAGGTAGTAGATGGTTCAGCAGGTAAACAATCTGTCTGCAATGGAGGAGGTACAAGAGACCTGGGTTCGATCCCTGGGTCGGGAAGATCCCGTGGGGGAGGAAATGACAACACACTCCGGTATGCTTGCCTGGGAAATCCCAGACAGAGGAGCCTGGTGGGCTACAGTCCATGGGTTCGCAAAAGAGTCGGTCAAGACTGAGCGACTAAACAACTCCCTTTCTATGGATTGTCTGTCTAAATATAGTATGTGAAGCTGACTCACACTGGATGAAGTCCCTCAGTTCTTGAAAGCAGAGCTTCCCAGGGGAGAGAATCAAGGGGCAGGTGGAGAGGAAAAACCCAGGTCATGGCTGCACATGTCACCAGCCGCAAGTGGCAGGGCACCTCCGGTGGGTGACACTATGCAGCATCTCACCCAGAGGCACAATGAACTGGACCCCTCCCCGGCCAGAGACCTGACGATCCCTGGGTCGGGAAGATCCCGTGGGGGAGGAAATGACAACGAGGAAATGACAACACACTCCGGTATGCTTGCCTGGGAAATCCCAGACAGAGGAGCCTGGTGGGCTACAGTCCATGGGGTCGCAAAAGAGTCAGTCAAGACTGAGCGACTAAACAACTCCCTTTCTATGGATTGTCTGTCTAAATATAGTATGTGAAGCTGACTCACACTGGATGAAGTCCCTCAGTTCTTGAAAGCAGAGCTTCCCAGGGGAGAGAATCAAGGGGCAGGTGGAGAGGAAAAACCCAGGTCATGGCTGCACATGTCACCAGCCGCAAGTGGCAGGGCACCTCCGGTGGGTGACACTATGCAGCATCTCACCCAGAGGCACAATGAACTGGACCCCTCCCCGGCCAGAGACCTGCCGTGGCTTCCCTTGCAACTCCAGGGAAAAGCCAGGGGTGAGACTGACCCATGCAAATATCTTCACCCAGACGGCTGGCTTGCAAGTGTCCCAACAACAGGTGATATAAGTGAGACTGTTGATACTATAGCCAGCTCACTTTCTTTTCCAGAAGCCATACCTGTAGCAGCTGCCTTAATTCCTGCATTAACCCTGTGTCACAGACACTGGTGCCTTTCCCATTTTACAGATGAAGAAACTGAGGCACAGAGAAGTAAAGACATTTGCCTCAGTTCAGTTCAGTCGCTCAGTCGTGTCTGACTCTTTGCAACCCCATGAATTGCAGCACGCCAGGCCTCCCTGTCCATCACCAGCTCCTGGAGTTCACTCATACTCACGTCCATTGAGTCAGTGATGCCATCCAGCCATCTCATCCTCTGTCATCCCCTTCTCCTCCTGCCCCCAATCCCTCCCAGCATCAGAGTCTTTTCCAATGAGTCAACACTTCGCATGAGTTGGCCAGAGTACTGGAGTTTCAGCTTTAGCATCATTACTTCCAATGAACAGCCAGGGCATCTTTTCCAGAAGCCATACCTGTAGCAGCTGCCTTAATTCCTGCATTAATCCTGTGTCACAGACACTGGTGCCTTTCCCATTTTACAAATGAAGAAACTGAGGCACAGAGAAGTAAAGACATTTGCCTCAGTTCAGTTCAGTCACTCAGTCGTGTCCGACTCTTTGCGACCCCATGAATCGCAGCACGCCAGGCCTCCCTGTCCATCACCAGCTCCTGGAGTTCACTCATACTCACGTCCATTGAGTCAGTGATGCCATCCAGCCATCTCATCCTCTGTCATCCCCTTCTCCTCCTGCCCCCAGTCCCTCCCAGCATCAGAGTCTTTTCCAATGAGTCAACACTTCGCATGAGTTGGCCAGAGTACTGGAGTTTCAGCTTTAGCATCATTACTTCCAATGAACAGCCAGGGCTGATCTCCTTTAGAATGGACTGGTTGGATCTCCTTGCAGTCCATGGGACTCTCAAGAGTCTTCTCCAACACCACAGTTCAAAAGCATCAATTCTTCGGCGCTCAGCTTTCTTCATAGTCCAACTCTCACATCCATACATGACCACTGGAAAAACCATAGCCTTGACTAGATGGACCTTTGTTGGCAAAGTAATGTCTCTGCTTTTTAATATACTATCTAGGTTACCACCCTGCATACAGTCACCCACCACCTGACCCATGGTTGCTATGCCATGGGTCATTATTGAATGAATGAGAAATGCCAAAAAAGAGAAGTTGTTTTAGATTGTGGGTAAAGTGCAAATCAAAATACAGAGGTGAAAACTTCCCAAGCTCAAGGACATAGGAAATTATGCTTTAATGGCAGAGATTTATTACTGAACTGCAGGATATTCTTCACAGTCCAACTCTCACATCCATATATGACCACAGGAAAAACCATAGCCTTGACTAGATGGACCTTTGTTGGCAAAGTAATGTCTCTGCTTTTCAATATGCTATCTAGGTTGGTCATAACTTTTCTTCCAAGGAGTAAGCGTCTTTTAATTTCATGGCTGCAATCACCATCTGCAGTGATTTTGGAGCCCCCCAAAATGAAGTCTGACACTGTCTCTGCTGTTTCCCCATCTATTTCCCATGAAGTGATGGGACCAGATGCCATGATCTTCATCTTCTGAATGTTGAGCTTTAAGCCAACTTTTTCACTCTCCTCTTTCACTTTCATCAACAGGTATTTTAGTTCCTCTTCACTCTCTGCCATAAGGATGGTGTCATCTGCATATCTGAGGTTGATATTTCTCCTGACAATCTTGATTCCAGCTTGTGTTTCTTCCAGTCCAACGTTTCTCATTAGGACCAGACAATAAAGTGGGTCTGAAAATAGAATTTAGTGAAGGCCAAGGTTCTGGATGTAGGTAGAGTACCAAAGTGGAAATTATTTACAAGAAAATTAGTCCAGGTATTAAGATGGCAACATTCAGCCAAGGATGTCATTCCATTCTAAGAACACCTTTTCTAAAAACAACTGGTTTGTCACAGCCCTTGTAAGAGGAGACTCAGGATGGGAGGGGTTGGAGGAAGGTTAATTTTCCTTTCAGGACTGGTTTTGTTTTCGTTTAAAAAAATATTTATTTGTATTTATTGATTTATTTGGCTCTGCCAGGTCTTAGTTGCAGCAGGAGAGATCTTCGATCTTCTTTACACCATGCAGGAACTTTAAATGTGACATGTAGGATCTAGTTCCCTGACCAGGGTTGGAACCTGGGGCCCCTGCATTGGTTATCAGGAGTCTTAGCCCCTGGACCACTAGGGAGGGAATGTTATATTGATTGTTGCCATGAGGAGACACACGTGTGCATATTGGCTACAGCATTTCAAGGAAGAGAGACCATAAACTGCTCAGAGAGAGGGACTGTCTAAAAAGGGTGAGAGAAAAACAGGAGTTAGAGGCAACTTCTAGAATCATTGTCTGCTTTGCTAAAAAGATAAGCAGTTATTCCCCAACATTCAGAGCTGCAGAAGCCCCTGAGTCTGGGGCCTTGCAGGTGGCACATACTCTGCTGAAGATGGGAGTTAGGGCCAAGATAGAAAGTACCCAGAGCCAACCCTGCAGGTCAGACTCCAGCTGAGTGTGAGTGGGATTCCTAATGTGGTCATAGTTTCCTCTTCTATTTTTTATTTCTCTGACCTCTTTTCTTGAAGCAAATCCTTTTGACATTAATCCAACTATTTCCTACTACAGCATTTCAAGGAAGAGAGACCATAAACTGCTCAGAGAGAGGGACTGTCTAAAAAGGGTGAGAGAAAAACAGGAGTTAGAGGCAACTTCCAGAATCATTGTCTGCTTTGCTAAAAAGATGAGCAGTTATCCCAACATTCAGAGCTGCAGAAGCCCCTGAGTCTGGGGCCTTGCAGGGGGCACATACTCTGCTGAAGATGGGAGTTAGGGCCAAGATAGAAAGTACCCAGAGCCAACCCTGCAGGTCAGACTCCAGCTGAGTGTGAGTGGGATTCCTAATGTGGTCATAGTTTCCTCTTCTATTTTTTATTTCTCTGACCTCTTTTCTTGAAGCAAATCCTTTTGACATTAATCCAACTATTTCCTTTATATCTCTGTACCAAAGTGCTCACATAAATCAGTGCTCACAGATCCAGTCTGTCATGGTAAACCAGCTTCCAGAAACAGCAATTCTTATCCACATTTTACATTTAGGTCTTTTCCAGGCTAAATAGATAAAAGTGTCTCACTGTATCAAACAGAAAGGATTTATTTTCTAATAGTACGAATTCAACTATTAATATAATATTGTGGGTTGAACTCTAAATTTTAGAGTACCTCTGTAAATACACAACAAATGAAAATTGTTTTTATATTTTATGTATATATATTTGAAAGAGTGATCTCAGGGAGAAACAACTCAGCTTTCTGGAGGTCAAATGTGGGAAAAACAAATTCTGAAATAAAATGAATCATTCCCTCTCCACCAGAAATGTACCTTTTCTAATCTTGTAAATGCTTATGTGGATGCGTGAGAACAAAGTACCTAAGATCACAGTGGCAGTGGTGTGTGGAGTACTATCAGTGAAGGTTGCCTTTGACTGATTAGATATGAAGAAAAGTCACACTCAGCCAGGAACCTGGACCCAGCACATGAGACAACTCAGTTCATCCAGAGCCATTGCCAAGAATTCTAATATTCTCTTCACTAAACACAGAAGCACCTATTTTCCCAACATTCAATAGTGTATCCTCTGATAGGAATGCATAGATGCATGTACTGGCCAGAGACACTTTCCATATAACCAGAGTGAAAGGAATTATTCAAACAAGTACACATAGTACCGACAGAACTCAACAACAAAGGGGGTGATGTTCAACTCTTCTCTAAATTACCCAGTTATTACCTATCTTTTTTCTAAATTGATGCTGGATTGGGATCATTTTTACTTGGTTACAAGAACAACAAAATATGAGCCCCATATAAGCTTTAGAAGCATTGATAACCCAAGAAGAGCTGTGGTTTCTTCTATTAATATACCCTGGCTGAACAGCAGAACTATGTCTTGTAAACACTTGACAAGAGTTCAACAGTGTTCTAAATGTTGTTCATCCTAATTCTAGTTATGCTTCATGGTCAGCCTACTGTCACTTCAGGAACAGTTGTAGGGACTTTGAGATATGAATTGCACAGAAGAGGGTAGGGGAGAGCACAGCAGAATAGCCCTGATAGAGCCACTGGCACTATCAGAGACACAAATGTCCATCTTGCTGACCCTCCCTTGCCCAAGTCCCACCCCTGGCGGTGGCCACCCACCTTTGACCAATAGTCTCATTTTATTGGGAGAAGGAAGGGCCTGGGGACAGCAGATGAGGAATAAAAAGCCACACAGAGAGGCTGCAGCACAGACTTGCTTCTGGCCCATTAGGATCACCAGTAAGCTCCCAGACACCATGGTGCATTTCACTACTGAGGAGAAGGCTGCTGTTGCTAGTCTGTGGGCCAAGGTGAATGTGGAGGTGGTCGGCGGTGAGAGCCTGGCAAGGTAAGCCCCGGGCACAGGTAGGACAGGAGCAGAAGGGCAGAAAGTGTTCCAGAAAAGAGGGACTAGTTAAATTTCTTACATACTCTGATTTCTCATCTGTTCTGTGACTATGATCATCCCATAGGCTCCTGATCGTCTACCCATGGACCCAGAGGTTCTTTGACAGTTTTGGTAACTTATGCTCTGAGTCTGCCATAATGGGCAACCCCAAGGTCAAGGCCCATGGCAGGAAGGTGTTGAACTCCTTTGGAAATGCCATTAAGCACATGGATGACCTCAAGGGCACCTTTGCAGATCTAAGTGAGCTGCACTGTGACAAGTTGCACGTGGATCCCGAGAACTTCAGGGTGAGTTCTGAGCATGCCTGTGTTTTGTTCTTTCATCCAGGTTTCTGTGCTGCG
Organism: Cephalophus harveyi; assembly: GCA_006410635.1. Taxonomy (NCBI): domain Eukaryota; kingdom Metazoa; phylum Chordata; class Mammalia; order Artiodactyla; family Bovidae; genus Cephalophus; species Cephalophus harveyi. The sequence goes on from SJYT01041838.1 coordinate 768,402, forward strand.
GTTACAGTAGAAAACATAGACTTAAGTCTTAAGTTATCAAAATATTTTTTAGAGGTAACATTTCAGAAAAAGGCTTGATTTTGATAGGTTGTTCCAGAGGCCAAAGGTAAAACTAAGTAATTACTCTGTGACCAGTGGAAGCCACTGGCCATCTGATAAGTCTGAAAAAAAAAAAAAAAAAAAGGTAAATGTTGTGAAGAACACTAACAAAACTTGGAGCTATATGTTTTGGCTTGGAGGGCACAAACTGAGCCAAGGAAAAGAATATCTTTCCTTTGATAACTGAAATTTTCTATGAAAGTTGATGAATACACTTCTGTAAGGTTTTTGAGTTTTGAATGAGGACTAAACAGAGCAAAATAAGAGCAACTTTTCAGGGTTTGGGACTCCTCCTCTCATCTCCAGCAATGAAGAAATGTTCTTCTATACAAGGTTCTGGATTCTTTGTCAAATGGGTGCCCAAACAATCTGAATGTATATAATATCTGAAGACAAAATAAGCATACCAAGTCCCCTTTGAGCACTATAATCTTACTTTTAAAAAAAGGAGAGAAGCAATCCTTAGCAATGCTCTGGGGTTGGACATTGACAGAGAAAATGGGAGAAGGATATAACACAGTGGGGGTTCAGGCTGGGAGTCACTGAAGCCAATGCCAGGTCTCTAATGATGCACTTTTGTGGGAACATGGCCATGAGAGTTGCTCACCCTCTTATGAAGAAGGAACCGGATGTGGCATCTATTTGCTGAAAGGGCAGCCTGAGACCTGGTCTTCATTATGTACTGTCTTCTTTTTATTCCCAGCTCCTAGGCAACATGATATTGATTGTCTTGGCAACCCACTTCAGCAAGGAATTTACCCCACAGATGCAGGCTGCCTGGCAGAAGCTCACCAACGCTGTGGCTAATGCTCTGGCCCACATGTACCACTAGTTGCCTGGCCAACCACGTTGCTGCCTATCTGAGGGCCCAGTGTCCCATTATTCATCCCCTGAAGACAAGGGGAGAGAAACTTGACTCCAGACATAACTCCAAGATAATACAAATGAAATAAAAGTCATGGTCTATAATGAATGTCCTTGTATTTTCTCTTTGTTTTTATCTTTTATAAGTTGATTCATCTAAAATAAAACATTCTTTTTGGAACTGGGAATATTGGGGATTGAGAGTTTGGGGAGGTTTTAGAAGGAACCCTAATAAGATTCTATAAGTGTGGCTTCAATGGGTAGTTAATCCTAGGAGGGGAAAGTAAACTCCAGAGATGGACAAAGTCTTTAGAAAAAGGAAAGAAATGGAGTTACTGTTGAGAGACTCAAAATGACTGTTAATAGTGAGTTCTTAATAAAGTAGGGTTACCTGTATAGTCTGTTATTTGTATCGATTCAGGATAAGAGCTCTTTTTGGACTTCTTTTATTTAATATAAGAGTCATATTTTTAGTAGTCATTAAGTGCAATGAAGACATTGCATTTTAGACATTCAGTCAAGGATCTGCTCTCAACTTTTTCCTGGCATCTTCAGTGGTACTAATTCTATGTTACTTGGGAGCTATGTGTCCTGGAACACCTTTTTAATTCTATGAAGGCTTTGGTGGAGATAACGGCTATTTATGAGGAAAAATGACAAATTCAAGATTCATCCTGTCAGGTATAATTGACAGAGGAGAAATTGGAGAATCTTCTAGGGAGACCAGAAAATTCAGGAAAACAAGCAATTGTTGCATGCAAAAAGAACAAGTGAAGTTTCTTGCACAGACGAGTGGCATAATGAATAGGATATTGTAGTGAAATTGATCCACGTGTGTTATAGACCTGACAAGGCAGAATCTACCCTGAATCTGGGCTTATGTATTGGCTGTAATTATAATAAAGCGACTGATAAAGGACTCAACTTGATAGGAGCAATGTAACTAAGGAAAAAAAAGAAAAAAAGCAAATAAAAGACCATTGTGGCAAAGATGTCTGAAGACTGGAAACAGTGAAATGAGAGTGGAGAAGTCATGGTTGACAGCCAAGTTCCCTGTCTGGTGAATAAGAGGAAATTCCTTGACAGAAGAAGAAAGAAACCTAGATGTCTCTTGCTTGGAGCTGGTAATGGGCATAGCCACCTTTGTAAAAATCTTTTCAAATTTCTGTACTGAAACCACTGGCATAAAGTGAAAAGCCAAAACTTCGGAATTAACAGATAAGGTCAAAGTATTGCTACAATGCCTTGAACCATTTAGTTAATATTTTTTAGAATTTCCTTTTTTGTGAAGTGAGATGATGATCTCTCCCTCACAAATGATCCCTTCCTACCCTACCTCTAAGGTTTCAAGGAGATGTTTGTAAAGTGTGCTGTCTGTCATTTTGCCAAGGTAGTGGTAGTGGTTTATAAGATGTACTATGATCTAGTTCTCTGTGCCCTGTTTCATTGTATATTCTTGAATTGATTGCTTTGTTTCTGAACTTCATATCTAGATATCTAACTATTTAATATCCTATTTTGGGTTGCTCAAATGTGAATCAAATATAGTATGTCCAAAACTGAACTCCTGATCGTTTCCTAATTTATTTATGGTAGCTGAGCCTTCTTTTTGTGTTCCCCATCTTAATGACAATGATACTTAAGCCTGAAAATAGAGATGGTGTTTCTTCTGTCCATGGAATTCTCCAGGCAGGAATACTGGATTGGCTTGCCATTCCCTTCTCCAGGAGATCTTCTTGACCTAGGGGCTGAAACCTGGTCTCTCACATTGCAGGCAGATTCTTTAATATCTGAGCCATGAGGGAGGCCTGATAACATCTTAATGACTATGACATCAGTTGCTCAAGCCTGAAAACAGAGATGATAATTTTACTTTCCTATATCCACTTTACTCCTATATCCATTTATACACTGATGCCACAATAATTTTTGAAGAATACAAATCAATCATGTCACTTCATTCCTTGAATTTTTCAATAGTTTTACTTGACTTTCAGGTTAAAGGAAAAAATCTGTAACATAGTGTAAAAGTCATTCATGGCATCTTCCTATCACAAAACATTCCCCCTTGTTATCTGAATCATAGTCACACTGTCCATCTTTCTATATATAAATCACATAATTTGAATTATTGTCCCTGGTAATTTTTAATCAGCATTATTTTATACAATGAATCTGTATTACAGCACGTGATACAGATTCTTTTCATTGTTGTATAATCGTTCATTCTTTTACTGTACCATACTTTGTCTGTTCCACTGAATTAGGAACGTTAAAGTTGCTACTGAATTGAGATTCTGATGCATGTTGATGCTATAAGTGTTCCTATACATGTCTTTGGATGCACACAAACATGCTTCTCAATTGCCAGGTCATAGGTGTTACACATCTTCTGCTTCAGTAAGTGAAAGTGAAAGTCAAAGGCACTTAGTTGTGTCCAACTCTTTGCAACCCTATGGACTATACAGTGCATGGAATTCTCCAGGCCAGAATACTGGAATGGGTAGCCTTTCCCTTCTCTAGGGGATCTTCCCAACCCAGGGACAGAACCCAGGTTTCCCGTATTACAAGCAGGATTTTTTTTTTTTTTTCCACCAGTTGAGCCACCAGGTAAGCCCAAGAATACTGGAGCAGGTAATCTCTCCCTTCTCCAGGAGATCTTTCAAACCCAGGAATCCAACTGGGGTCTCCTGCATTACAGATGGATTCTTTACCAGCTGAGATACCAGTGAAGGCCCTCTGATTCTGTAGACACCATCAAATACTTCCAAAATCAGTTATACTGTTTTACATTATCACTAGTAAAGTAGGAAGATTTTTCTTTATCTATAGCCTTGCAAATTTTGGAATTACCAAGCTCTCCTCTTCTTTATATTCTTTTCCCTCTTTCTTCCCTTCATTCCATTATTTTCCCTTCTTTAAAACCCTTCTTCCATCCAACCATCTTTCCTTCCTTCCTTCCTTCCTCCCTCCCTCTCTTTCTTCTTTTCTTCCTTCCTTCCTTCTTTCCAGGTTTGCAGGTAGTATATATTTGTATATCATTGTAGTATTATTTGAATTGAGAAGAATGAAATTTGCTTTGAATTGTAATTCCTGGGTCCAATTCCACTTTTTTCCTGAAGATGCAGATGTAGAAATTTCTGCATTTGGTGTTTCCCCAGAAATCCTGTCAGACTTTATCAGCCTGAATAAGATAAAACTTGCTTACAATTCCTCTGCATTTTATCTACAGTCATACTATAAATAGCAGATCTTTTTCTTTATTTCTCATTAAATTGTTCCCATTTTCATCCATGTTCCATAAGCCTATTTCAGTAGCTGCTAGAAAGACATTATTTATTATTTTTCATTAACTTAATGTACATCTATTTCAATGAAAGGATGGGCGAAGCAGAATTTTGTGACCCAAAATTGGGTCGGGAAGATCCCCTGGAGAAGGGAAAGTATTTATACAAGGAGAAAGCAAGTTAAATCTATAAACATATTTATCCATTTCAACATTTTACAAATATTTCTAGAAACAGAGTGAAGCTCCATATAAATTCAGCTTGATAAAATTTTTGCTTTCTAGGTCTTAGTTTTCTTGCCTATGAATTAAAATTTTTAAATTCATAGATAAACTGTAATTCATAGGTTTAAACTATAAGACACATTACATAACATCAGATTAAAATATTTATGCATGAATGATGTATTTGTAGAAGCAATGCATGGATGTATTTATGCATGGGGATGTATTTGTAGAAGCAATGCATGGAGGAAATGAAGAGAAGAGACAATAGGGAGAGTAGAATTTCTGAGTCTAGTCACACTGGATCAGCCAATCGCAGATGAGGGAACTGAGGAACAAGAGTGCATCTTAACATTCCCCCAAACCAATGAGCTCGTGCCCTGGGCCAATCTGCTCTCAGAAACAGAAAGGGTAGGAGGCTGGGTGGGGCTCACAAGGAAGAGCAGGGCTCAAGCTGCTTACACTTACTTTTGACACGACTTGCAACTACCCAAACAGATATCATGGTGCATCCAACTGTTGAGGAGAAGGATACTGTCATTGCTTTCTGGAGCTGGATGAGGGTGGATAAAGTTGGTGCTGAAACTCTAGGCAGGCAGGTATTCAGCTTACAAGGCAGGCTTGCTGCTGCTGCTGCTAAGTCGCTTCAGTGGTGTCCGACTCTGTGCGACCCCACAGATGGCAGCCCATTGGGCTCTGCCATCCCTGGGATTCTCCAGGCAAGAACACTGGAGTGGGTTGCCATTTCCTTCTCCAATGCATGAAAGTGAAAAGTGAGAGTGAAATCACTCAGTCGTGTCTGACTCAGCGACCCCATGGACTGCAGCCCACCAGGCTCCTCCATCCATGGGAGTTTCCAGGCAAGAGTACTGGAGTGGGATGCCATTGCCTTCTCTGCAAAGTAGGCTTAAGGAGAATGAATGGCAGTTGGGGTTGTGGGGACAGAACTGTTGCCTGAGATTCTGGCAGGCACTGACTCCCTCTGTTCTTATGCTGTTTTCACCCCTTAGGCTGCTGGTTGTCTACCCCTGGACTTGGAGGTTCTTTGAGTCCTTTGGGGACTTGTCCTCTGCTGATGCTGTTATGAACAACCCTAAGGTGAAGGCCCATGGCAAGAAGGTGCTAGACTCCTTCACTGAAGGCCTGAAGCATCTCCACAGTCTCAAGTGTTTCTTTGTTGCACTGAGTGAGCTGCACTGTGAGAAGCTGCATGTGAATCCTGAGAATTTCAGGGTGAGTCTATGGAACCCTTAAAGTTTTCCTGTTTTTGGTGGTCAAGCTCCTATCATGGGAGAGGGCTAAGCAGCAGGACACAGTTCAGAATGGAGAAGAGGTATTCTGATTACATCGCCATGAACTCCTCAGGACCATTTAGCTTCTTTTACCTTCTTTGTTCTCAGCCATCATTTCCTTTTATTCATTCTTGCTTTTCTCTGTTTGTTCTCTGCAGTATCTTCTTTATATTTAAGCATTTTGAGGGTTTGAGTGTTAAGGCTTTCTTCTTTTAAGTCACTTAAAAATTTTGTCTCATGTTTTTCCCTTAACTCTTCCTTTCAAAGCAAGGAAGACAAAATGATGTATTGCTTCTTGAAATAGTTCAAAAGAATAAAAAATGATAAGTTATGAATTAAGACAGAAAGAGAGAAACATTTCTCAGAACAAATTCAGGCTGATATGGATGGCTTCACATCAGTAGTAACAACTATACTTCAGCCATCTTTCTCCTTATATTCTAGGAGCACAGCTTGGGATGAGACTGAAATACTCTAAGTACAAATTGGGTGCTTCTGCTAACAGTGTTCTTGTTTTTTATCTCCACCACACAGCTCCTGGGCAACATACTGGTGATTACACTGGCTCGACACTTTGGCAAGGAATTCATCCCAGAGTTGCAAGCTGCCTGTCATAAGGTGGTGGCTGTTGTGGTTAATGCCCTCACTGACAGATACTGCTGAGTTCCTGTCTTATTTCTTTTTTAAAAAAGAATATTTTTAACTGATTGATGATTGGTTTACAATATTGGTTTGATTACTATCATACATTAATATGAATTAACCATAGGTGTATATATTTTCCCTCCCACCTGAATCTCCCTCTCACCTCTGGCCCATTCCCACCCCTCTAGGTTATTTCAGAGCTCCCATTTGAATTCCTTGAGTGATGCACATTGTGATAGCTTATGTTGAATGGTGTCAGATTTGTGGCTTTCAGAGGAGACAGTTTTGATCCAGGGCCAGAGACAAGACTTGATCACTCAGAGCTTTTGCATGGCAGAAGCTTTATTATAGTGAAAAAGGGACAGAGAAAGCTTCTGACATAGACATCAGAAAACCCACTTCCACAACATACATTTTAAAATACCAGGATTAGTCAGAAGGTTCTTAAGAAGGAGATGGCATCACCAACTCGATGGACATGAGTTTGAGTAAACTCCGGGAGCTGATGATGGACAGGGAAGTCTGGCGTGCTGAGTCCGTGGGGTCACAAAGAGTCAGACTGAGCAGCTGAGCTGAACTGAAGAAGGAAAACCATGTCCTCAAGCAACATGCATTGTTGTTATACAACCATTAGTACAAAGTTTAAGGAAAAATATACCGCTAAGCAAGATGAATTATTTTGCTGTGCAATCCTTAGCTCTGGGTTTAAAGACAGTTAATCTCAAAGACTGTTGTCATAACAACTCAGAGTTTAAGAAAAAATGTCTCATGTGACTAAACNAACCATGTCCTCAAGCAACATGCATTGTTGTTATACAACCATTAGTACAAAGTTTAAGGAAAAATATACCGCTAAGCAAGATGAATTATTTTGCTGTGCAATCCTTAGCTCTGGGTTTAAAGACAGTTAATCTCAAAGACTGTTGTCATAACAACTCAGAGTTTAAGAAAAAATGTCTCATGTGACTAAACCAAAGAAATGTAGAAAAAAACAATTTGCCCTTTTCTCCTGGAGAACTCTGGAGAGTTTCAGATTCCTTATCAATCTATCTAAGAATTAACTGTCTCAACTGGAAAACCCTATTTTAACAATTTTAATATTGTAAAGTCACTTTTTAGTTACAATGTTGTTTCTGTTATTTTTTATGTTCTGGTTTTTAGGCCACAAAGCATGTGGCTCCCTGAACGGAAATCGAACTCTTATCCCCTGTATTAGACTAAGCCTTAAACACTAGACTGTCAGGAAAGTCCCAGTATTTCCCCAGATTTTATCTTCTGAACTTGGGGAAATAATGTCCACTCTCAACAATTTGACTTCTTCCTAATAAAGAAATTTCAGCTCAATTTTTTGATTCATCTTACTCATTTTTTTTTTCTTTCCACTAAGGATATGGGAAAGCCCCTGAGGGTCTACAGATAGAGAGCCTTTGTGTCTAATACAGAGAGAACAAGGGAAATGAGAAAAGTAAGGGGACCACACAGTCAATAACGGATGACATTCCTGTCTCAAAGCGTAAGAACTACAAGGAGGCTTAAAATATAGTGAGGATACTAGCAATACAGGAGCTCATGGGAAATTTCAAATCTAGACAGAAACTTCAGGATAACGCTCTGATCCATATCCACTAATTACTCAGGAAGTAATGTGCTCAATCCGAGACATAATGATTGCTCAAGAAACTGTTATTAACATTTCCTTTTTTCATTCATCTCTTGCCTGCATGTTGTAGGCAACAATGTTATGTTACATTAGATGTTCCCATTCCAATACATATCCTCCCTCTCCCACTTGCCCCAAAACACCTCCAAAATTAACCCCAACTTCCCATTTCAGGTAAAGCTCAGTGCTCACAAAACACTTGCTTGAATCTTATGACCCTGTCATCAGTGAAATTTCTAGTATTGCCTAAGGAAATCCTTCCAAACCCTCCCACTCCACATTTTTCACATTTCTTCCTGTCTAGTATACATCATGACAAATGCTGGGCTGGAGGAAGCTCAAGCTGGAATCAAGATTGCTGGAAGAAATATCAAAAACCTCAAATATGCAGATGACACCCCCCTTATGCCAGAAAGTGAAGAAGAACTAAAAGGCCTCTTGATGAAAGTGAAAGAGTAGAGTGAAAAAGTTGCCTTAAAGCTCAACATTCAGAAAATGAAGATCATGGCATCTGGTCCCATCACTTCATGGCAAATAGATAAGGAAACAGTGGAAACAGTGGCTGACTTTATTTTTCAGGGCTCCAAAATCACTGCGGATGGTGATTGCAGCCATGAAATTAAAAGACGCTTACTCCTTGGAAGGAAAGCTATGACCAATCTAGACAGTATATTAAAAAGCAGAGACATCACTTTGTCAACAAAGGTCCACCTAATCAAGGCTATGGTTTTTCCAGTGGTCATGTATGGATGTGAGAGTTGGAGTATGAAAAAAGCTGAGTGCTGAAAAATTGATGCTTTTGGACTCTGGTGTTGGAGAAGACTCTTGAGAGTCTCTTGGACTGCAAGGATATCCAACCAGTCCATCCTAACGGATACTAGTCCTGGGTGTTAATTGGAAGGACTGGTGTTGAAGCTGAAACTCCTGATGCAAAGAGCTGACTCATTGGAAAAGACTCTGATGCTGGGAAAGATTGAGAGCAGGAGTCGAAGGGGAAGACAGAGGATGAGATGGCTGGATGGCATCACCGACTCAATGGACATGGGTTTGAGTGGACTCCCGGAGTTGGTGACCAACAGGGAGGCTGGCGTGCTGCAGTTCATGGGGTCAAAAAGAGTCAGACAAGACCGAGTGACTGAACTGATACGGAACTGAGCATACTCACCCTCTGTGCTGTGTAAGGGTTTGTGCCTGTTGTACTGTTCTACAGGATTACCGTGTCTTATACAGCAGATCCTCCATAGACAGTAAATGCATGTTTATTAAGTGAAATAATCAATGAATGTACAATTATTTCTTGTGTCAAAATGCCTGGGAGTAGAGGACAATCTGAAAAATGTGGAGTTGCATAGTGTTTCTTTGGTGTTAGTGCTAAAATATACAATGAGGAAGCACACAGGAAAGTAAATCACTGATTACATATTTGCTTTTTGATTATTGCTAGTACAGTATCTTTATAAACTTTTTAACTTTTCATTTTATACAGAGTATATCCAATTAAAACTATTGTGATAGCTTCAGGTGCACAACAAAGTGAATAAACCATTTATACACATGTTTCTATTCTTAGAAACCAGATATCAAATTTCCAACATCTGCTGGATCATGGAAAAAGC
>SJYT01041839.1:3285-24172 GCA_006410635.1 Cephalophus harveyi
TTCTCCATAGTGGCTGTACTAGTTTGCATTCCCACCAGCAGTGTAAGAGGGTTCCCTTTTCTCCACACCCTCTCCAGCATTTATTGCTTGTAGACTTTTGGATCACAGCCATTCTGACTGGTGTGAAATGGTACCTCATTGTGGTCTTGATTTGCATTTCCCTGATAATGAGTGATGTTGAGCATCTTATCATGTGTTTGTTAGCCATCTGTATGTCTTCTTTGGAGAAATGTCTATTTAGTTCTTTGGCCCATTTTTTGATTGGGTCGTTTATTTTTCTGGAATTGAGCTGCAGGAGTTGCTTGTATATTTTTGAGATTAGTTGTTTGTCAGTTGCTTCATTTGCTATTATTTTCTCCCATTCTGAAGGCTGTCTTTTCACCTTGCTTATAGTTTCCTTTGTTGTGCAGAAACTTTTAAGTTTAATTAGGTCCCATTTGGTTATTTTTGCTGTATATGGGTTTATTTGAGTGGGTTCTTAAGTTCAGTATTTAAGCCTATAATTGTTTTCTTCCTTTCCTTATTCAAGAAATAATACTTTCTGGGCTGGGTTTATATCAGATCTCAGTGCAGAATTCTTAGGTGAATGAGAATGAAATAGTAGGCTTAAGGGATTGGGGTGTTTTTCTTCATTCCTCTAACCCTTAAAATATGTGACAAGGCAGCAGCTCAATATTGTAATAATTATATGGTACAGAATAGAGGATATCATAGTGACAGGAGTTAAGAAGCTGGAACAAAGTGAAACCAACCATCTTGAGAGAAAGGCTATAGAAAATCTTTTGCTTTTATAAAGTGTAACAAAACATTGTTTTGTTTTAAAAGCTTTGTTATCATTTACATACCATATAATTCATTTGGTTAAAGTGTACAATTCAGTGCTTTAGTATGTTCAGAGTTGTGTAACTATTACCATGATCAATTTTAGAACATTTTTATTACCCTCAAAAGAGGAACTTTGTAATCATTGCATGTCAGTCTCCATTTTCTTCTCAAGGTTCCAGCCTTAGGCAACCACTGAGCTACTTTGTCTCCATGGATTTTCCAGTTCTGTACACTTCATATAAATGTAATCATATAATATGTGGCCTTTTTCCTGGTTCCCTTGACTTTAGCATACTTTCAAGTTTCACCTAAGTGTAGTGTGTTTCAGTACTTCATTCCTTTATACTGCTGCTGCTACTGCTGCTAAGTCGTGTCAGTCATGTCCGACTCTGTGCGACCCCATAGACGGCAGCCCAACAGGCTCCTCTGTCCCTGGGATTCTCCAGGCATGAATACTGGAGTAGGTTGCCATTTCCTTCTCCAATGCATGAAAGTGAAAAGTGAAAGTGAAGCCACTCAGTCGTGTCCAACTTGTAGCGACCCCATGGACTGCAGCCTACCAAGCTCCTTCGTCCATGGGATTCTCCAGGCAAGAGCACTGGAGTGGGTTGCCACTGTCTTCTCCTTTATACTGCTGAATAATATTCCATTATATGGATAATAATACCATGTGTTATTCATTCATCAATTGACAGAAATCTGGGTTGTTTCTGCTTTGGGGCTATTATAAATAATGGTGCTATGAAAACTCATGTATAAGTATTTGTGTGAACATATGTTTTCTCTTGGGTGTAAGAAAAAATTCTATTCTTAACAGAATTGCTGAGTCATATGGTGATTCTACTTTAACCTTTTGAGAAACTGCCAGACTATTTGGTTTATAATTTATTTCCCCACCTACAGAATATTACTCTTCTTCTTGTTACCTTAGGCATTTTTGATCATTGTGGTTTTCATTTGCCTGCCATCTTAGCAGACGTGAAGTGGTAGCTCATTGCGATTTTTATTTGCCTTTCCTTGATGGTTATTCATGTAGAGCATCTTGTCATGTACTTATTAGCCATTAGCATATCTCCTTTGGAGAAATTTCTACTTATATCCTTTGCCCTTATAAAAATTGTGCTGTCTTTTAATTATTCAGTTTCAGGAGTTCTTTGTCTCTTTTCGATAGAAGTCTCATGTCAGATAAAGAATTTGCAAACATTTTCTCACATTTGTATTTTCTTTTTACTCTCCTAGTGGTATTCTTTGAAACACAAAAGTTTTTAATTTTGAAGGAGTCCAATTTTTCTATTTTCTGGCTTTTTTGTTGTCATATCTAAGAAACCATGACCTAACTCTCAATCACAAAGAGTTATACCTATGCTTACTCCAAGAACTTAAAAGTAGTTTTATTTAGCTCTTTTGGACGTTTGATCTACATTGAGTGAATTTTTGTGTGTGGTATAATGAAGCAGTCCCCTCTTAGTCTTCTTTGTGCAGAAGTCCAGTTGTTCCAGAAATATTTGGTGAAATAATTTCCCCCCATTTAAATGTCTTGACACCCTTGTCTAAAATCAATTAACCATAAATGTAAGGGTTTATTTCTGGATTCTGAATCTTGTTCCATTGCTCTACATGTCTGTCCTTATTGGCAAAATCACTTTGTCTTGAATGCCTTAGCTTTATAGTAAGTTTTGAAATGAGGAAATGAGAGTCTTCCAGCTTTGTTCTTTTCAAGTGTCTTTTGGCTATTCTGGACCCCTTTAATTTCCATATGAATTTCAAAGTCATCCTGCCAATTTCTGGGGAAAAAGGGCAACTGGGATTTTGAGATGAATTTTGTTGAATCTGTAGACAATTTGGGGAATACTGACGTTTTAATATTAAGTTTTTTTATCAACACATTTGTTGTTCAGCCGGTAAGTCACGTCTGACTCTGCAACCCCATACTGCTGCACACCAGGCTTCCCTGTCCTGCGCTGTCTCCTGGAGTCCTCAAAAACTCAAGTCCATTGAGTCAGTGATGCCATCCAACCATCTCATCCTCTGTTGCCCACTTCTCCAGCCCTCAGTCTTTCCCAGCATCAGGATCTTTTCCAATGAGTTGGCTCTTCGCATCAGGTGGCCAAAGTATTGGAGCTTCAGCATCAGACCTTCCAATGAATGTTCAGTATTCAGGGTTTATTTCCTTTAGGATTGACTGGTTTGATCTCCTTGCTGTCCAAGGGACTCTCAAGAGTCTTTTCTATTACCAAAGTTTAAAAACATCTATTCTTTCATGCCCAGTCTTTTTTATGGTCCATTTCTCACACCTCTACATGACTACTGGAGAAATGATGTTGGCAAAGTAATGTCTCTGCTTTTTAATATGCTGTATAGATTCATCATAGCTTTCCTTCCAAGGAGCAAGCATCTTTTAATTTCATGGCTGTAGTCACCATCTCCAGTGATTTTGGAGCCCAAGAAAATAAAATATGTCACTGTTACCACCTCCTCATCTATTTGCAATGAAGTCATGGGACCTAATGCTATGATCTTAGTTTCTCTTTACCTTCTGCCATTAGACTGGTATCATCGGCATATCTGAGGTTATTGATATTTCTCCCGGAACTCTTGATCCCAGCTTGTGACTCATCCAGCCCAGCATTTCTCATTATGTTCTCTGCATATAAGTTAAATTATCTGGGTGACAATATACAGCCTTGACTTACTCCTTTCCCAACTTGAAACCAGTCCATTGCTCCATGTTCAGTTCTAATTGTTGCTTTTTGACCTGCATACAAGTTTCTCAGGAGGTAGGTAAGGTGATCTGGTGTTCCTTTCTCTTAGAATTTTCTACAGTTTGTTGTGATCCACATAGTCAAAGGCTTTAGCATAATTAATAAAGCAGAAATAGATGTTTTTCTGGAATTCCCTTGCTTTTTCTATGATCCAATGAATGTTGGCAATTTGATCTCTGATTCCTCTGCCTTTTCTAAATCCAGATTGCACATCTGGAAGTTCTTGGTTCACATACTGTTGAATGTTCAAATACCAAACAATTGCACTGATTTCACATCAACACAATTTGCCTTACCATTTATTTAGTTCTTCAAGCAGGGTTTTATGGTTTCAGATTATAAATCTTACAGTTCTTTTGTTACATTTGTTCCCAAATTTCTTTTGGATTAAGAAAATTGGTTTTCTTTTCTTTTTTAAAATTTTATCATCCCACCCCTTTCCTCTCCCACAGAGTCCAAAAGTCTGTTGGTTTTCTTAATTTCATTTTTATACTGTTCATTCAGAGTGTAAAGAAATACAATTTGTTTTTTGTGTATTGAGTAAATTGTGTCTTAATATCAAACCAACCTGATGCTAATGTGTGGAGAATGTACTGAAAGAGAAACTTATAGTAATATAATTGGCTTTCTTTGTATACAGTTCATGATAAAAGAGTTGGAAGCATAGTAGGAACAGGATGATTTTGGGAGTCAAAACTAAAAATAGTTTTAAAATTATTTTATAGTACCTTAGATCCTAAGATCATGGCATCCAGTCCCATTACTTCATGGCTAATAGATGGGGAAAAAATGGAAACAGTGACAGACTTTATTTTGTGATCTCCAAAGTCATTGTTGACAGTGACTGCNGTAGGAACAGGATGATTTTTGGAGTCAAAACTAAAAATAGTTTTAAAATTATTTTATAGTACCTTAGATCCTAAGATCATGGCATCCAGTCCCATTACTTCATGGCTAATAGATGGGGAAAAAATGGAAACAGTGACAGACTTTATTTTGTGGTCTCCAAAGTCATTGTTGACAGTGACTGCAGCCATGAAATTAAAATATGCTTGCTTCTTGGAAGAAAAGCTATGACAAATCTAGACAGTGTTTTAAAAAGCAGAGACATCACTTTGCTGACAAAAGTCTGTATAGTCAAGCCTATGGTTTTTTCCAGTAGTCTTGTATGGATGTGAAATTTGGACCACGAAGAAGGCTGAGAGCCAAAGAATTGATGCTTTTGAACTGTGGTGTTGGAGAAGACTCTCGAGAGTCCCTTGGACTGCAAGGAAATCCAACCAGTCCATCCTACAGGAAATCAGCCCCAGATAGTCACTGGATGGACTGATGCTGAAGCTGAAGCTCCAATACTATGGCTCCCTGATGGGGAAAGCCAACTCATCAGGAAAAGACCCCAGTGCTGGGAAAGATTGAGGGCAGGAGGAGAAGGGGACGACAGAGGATGAGATGGTTGGATGGCATCACCAACTCAATGGAAATGAGTTTGATTGAACTTTGGGAGATAGTACAGGACAGGGAAACCTGGCATGCTGCAGTCCATGGCGTTGCAAAGAGCTGGATACAACTTAGTGACTGAACAACAGCTGTGTTGATAGATTAAAAGACTTAATATTAAAATGTCAGTAGCCCCCAAATTGTCTACAGACTCAACAAAACCCATCTCAAAATCCCATTCATTTTACCACCAGCACCACTTAACCTTGAAGGTATCATATGGAAATGCAAGTATCAGAGTGTAAGCCCTCATGTTAAGAATTCACTTGAGTTGAAAAAGCATACCTACTTGGATTGATTTTTCTTGAAAAAACTCCCGTAACAATTAAAACAAATTTTTTTAAAGCTTTCACTTCAGTTCAGTAGCTCAGTCGTGTCCAACTTTGCGACCTCATGGACTGCAGCACGCCAGGTCTCCCTGTCCATCACCAACTCCCAGAGTTTACTCAAACTCATGTCATTGAGTCAGTGATGCTATCCAACCGTCTCATTCTCTGTCATCCCCTTCTCCTCCTGCCTTCAATCTTTCCCAGAATCAGGGTCTTTTCAAATAAGTCAGTTCTTTGCATCAGGTGGCCAGAGTATTGGAGTTTCAGCTTCAGCATCAGTCCTTCCAATGAACACCCAGGACTGATTTCCTTTAGGATGGACTGGTTGGATCTGGTTGGATCTCCTTGCAGTTCAAGGGACTCTCAAGAGTCTTCTCCAACACCACAGTTCAAAAGCATCAATTCTCTGGTGCTCAGCTTTCTTTATAGACCAACTCTCACATCCATATATGCCTACTGGAAAAACCATAGCTTTGATCAGACAGACCTTTGTTGGCAAAGTAATGTCTCTGCTTTTTACATTCCATCTAGGTTGGTCATAACTTTTCTTCCAAGGAGCAAGCGTCTTTTAATTTCATGGCTATAGTCACCATGTGCAGTGATTTTGGAGTACCCCCCAAAATAAAGTCACTGATTCTACTGTTTCCCCATGTATTTGCCATGAAGTGATGGGATCAGTTTCCATGATCTTGGTTTTCTGAATGTTGAGTTTTAAGCCAACTTTTTCACTCTCTTCTTTCACTTTCATCAAGAGGCTCTTTGGTTCTTCTTCACTTTCTGCCATAAAGGTGGTGTCATCTGCATATCTGAGGTTACTGATATTTCTCCCGGCAATCTCGACTCCAGCTTGTGCTTCCTCCAGCCCAGCGTTTCTCATGATTTACTCTGCATATAAATTAAATAAGCAGGGTGACAATATACAGCCTTGACGTACTCCTTTTCCTATTTGGAACCAGTCTGTTGATACAAGCTTTATTGGCACATAATTCATAAAACATATAATTCACCCATTTAATTCACATAATTGAAAGTTTTTTTAATATTTCAGAATTGTATGATCTTCAGCATAGTAAATTTTAGAATAGTTTCATTATCCCAAGAAGAAACCCCATACTCATTAGCAGTCTCTCCCTTGATGTGACTAATACATTCACTTCCACATATGTATACATATATATATACATACTATGCTGTAAACTCCACAGGGACATAAAACATGCCCTACACATTTTTAGATTCCAATTATAGGGTCTAGTTTTCCCCGAACCCCAGTCTAAGTTGTTTTCCTGTAGATTAAGATATTCTGAACATGTCATATAAATGGAATCAGTATATAATGTGACATTTAAGAATGGCTTCTTTGATTCAGCAAATATTTTCAAGATTCATTTATGTTGTGGTATACATCAGTATTTCATTCCTTTTGTTGATGATGAATACTTCATTTTGTGCGTATGTGAGTATACATGTACACATTTATCCACCATTTGATGAATATTAGATTATTTCTGCTCTGCTTTTTCTATTTTTAAATAATGTATAATCATTTATATGCAAGTTTTTTTGTGTACCTATGTTTTAATTTTTTGGGCATATGTATCTCTTAGATATGTATTTCCATTGGGATTAAATACTGTTACTTTTGGTTTTTTGCTTTTTTCTCACAAAGGTGGAATGAGACACTTACAATCATAAGACATCGTAGGCAGTATAGCATGTCTGCTTTTCTGTAAAAATAGTAGATGAAACTGAAGCCTTTCATTAGTGGCTTTTCCTGCCAAATTTTATCATCTTTTTAAACTGTTGTGGGCTTTTCCCACTTGTCAACGTCATTTTAAAATATAATCTATATACTATAAGATCAAAAGTTCTAGGTCTTTCATAGATGGATCAATTCTCATCAAGTATCTTTACACTTTGAATAACACCATTTTCCATAGATTGGGGGAGTAGAAAGATGGTAAAAAAATATATATATATTCTAGTCACCAACCATACCTTGGAGTACATTCTAGAATTCTGTTGTAAGTTAATAGCTTTGATATTCTTTGGTAAGCCTATGATTCTAAAAAGATCAATTAGTGATTATAAAAGATAACAAAATGACAATATCACTAGGTTATCACTTAACATTTTATCAAATGTTTATTGAGTGCCTACTGGGTTGCTGCCGCTGCTGCTGCTAAGTCGCTTCAGTCGTGTCCGACTCTGTGCGACCCCACAGACGGCAGCCCAACAGACTCCCCCGTCCGTGGGATTCTCCAGGCAAGAACACTGGAGTGGGTTGCCATTTCCTTCTCCAATGCAGGAAAGTGAAAAGTGAAAGTGTACTCGCTCAGTCGTGTTCGACTCTTAGCGACCCCATGGACTGCAGCTACTAGGCTCCTCCGCCCATGGGATTTTCCAGGCAAGAGTACTGGAGTGGGGTGCCACTGCCTTCTCCGGCCTGCTGGGTACTACACCCCATAATTGGAGTCTGAAAATGAACAGGGCATGTTTTATGTCTGTAGCGTTTACAGCATAGTATAAGGTATGTATACATATATATGTATACATACATGAAAGTGAAAGTTTAAGTTGCTCAGTCATGTCTGACCCTTTGTGACCCCATGGACTATAACCCACCAGGCTCCTCTGTCCATGGAATTTTACAGGCAAGAATATTGGAGTGGGTAGCCATTCTTTTCACCAGGGGATCTTCTCAACCCAGGGATTGAACCTGGGTTGCCTGCATTGGCAGGCAGATTCTTCACCATCTGAGCCATCAAGGAAGCCCATGTATACATATACATAGATATATATGTCTATGTATACATATACATATATATGTATGCATATAAATCTGGTAGGAGTTATAATGAAGTGTTATTAAAAATGGAATAGAGAAATATGTAATGCATATGAGAAAGTGGTATGAGTTTGAAAAGGCAAGATAGGGCCAATGTGGGAATATATCTCCTAAATATTTGAGACCTTTACTATGGGTTAAGGGGAATTGTCATTTGGTTTTAAGCAGTGATCTGATGTGTATTTTAGAAAAACAATTGGTGGCAGTGGCAAGGTAGAGAAGAGCCTATAGAAAGGCCATGGAGGATATGTAAGGGATGTTTCTAAGATATAATCAGCACCAGGTACAGTTTAATTATATTTGTATGTAAAAGGTGTGGTCAGAAATTGGATTAGATTTGGATATCAAGACGTTGTCAGATATATTTAATACTGCTTTGAGACAAGAAATATAGGTATTTGGGGGGCAAGTAAATCGGGTCTCCTAGTTATGAATTTAATTAATCAACAAAATTTGTTAACAATCTTGAACTTATTTTATCCTTTTCTCTGTTAACATTCACTGTATTTCCTGTATCTGATAATCTGTTGTTTGTTTGCCCGTCTATTTCCTCAAAACTGTTTCCTTATCTCCAATGTTATTTATAAGTAGACTAAAAATGATTATTTGATAGCTGCATTTGCACATATCTGGACAGGTCTGTGTCATGTCTATTGTAGGAGGGATAGCTGAATTGAAGACAAATATCTTTATGTCTGGATACATCATATTGCCTATAATTGAGGCCAAAAACACTGAAAGAACAGGGTTAAGAGAAAAAATAAGGCAATTGTGTTTCTCTAGAATTCTGTGGTGAAATGTTCTAAACTTTAAGTATTTTCTTTTATAGGACTCTACAGTCTAGCCCAGGGAAAATTGTGAAGCTGTTTTAAGCTTGCCAAGGACATGATTTAGTGGCACTTGCCAGACTAGAAGTTGTAAAGTGTCAAGAAAATAGATATATTTTTCATCATAATTTTAAAGCTGTTGAGGGGATAGTCTGTGTTGAGTTGTTCTTACAACATAAGTTAGGGGTCATATAACTTCTCTGACCCAAACTCGCCAGTGTTTTCCCACCTTATTTAGAGTAAAAGCAGATCTTTACACACAAGGTCCTACATACTTTGTTCTCTGTTACTTTTCTGATTTCCTACTCTCCTGATTCTTTTGCTCCAATCACACTGGTCTCTTTGTCAGTGTGATTCTTGAAAAAGGAATTCCTTTTGCTTCAGGACATTTGCACTTGTGTTTCTACTTGGAATGATCTTCTTCAGATAGCTGCATGGTTTGTTCCCTCACTTTATACAAGTGTTTACTCAAAAATATCTTTTCAGTTATGTCATCTGGTCACCTTTCATCAAACGCAACTGTAACATTACACACTCACTTTGTCGTCCTCTGCATTTATTACTATCCAACATAAAACTTTATGTATGCCATTACTGCAGAACTCTGCAAAGGCAAAGATTTTTATTTGTTTTGTATTTCCAGTTGCTGGAGTAATACCTGATATGCATTCAGTTCAGTTCAGTCGCTCAGTCATGTCCGACTCTTTGCGACCCCATGAATCACAGCACGCCAGGCCTCCCTGTCCATCACCAACTCCCAGAGTTTTCACTCAGACTTGCGTCCATCGAGTCAGTGATGCCATCCAGCCATCTCATCCTCTGTCGTCCCCTTCTCCTCCTGCCCCCAATCCCTCCCAGTATCAGAGTCTTTTCCAGTGAGTCAACTCTTCACATGAGGTGGCCAAAGTACTGGAGTTTCAGCTTTAGCATCAGTCCTTCCAAGGAACACCCAGGACTGATCTCCTTTAGAATGGACTGGTTGGGTCTCCTTGCAGTCCAAGGGACTCTCGAGTCTTCTCCAACACCACAGTTCAAAAGCATCAGTTCTTTGGCGCTCAGCTTTCTTCACAGTCCAACTCTCACATCCATACATGACCACTGGGAAAACCATAGCCTTGACTAGACGGACCTTAGTCAACAAAGTAATGTCTCTGCTTTTCAATGTGCTATCTAGGTTGGACATAACTTTTCTTCCAAGGAGTAAGCGTCTTATAATTTCATGGCTGCAGTCACCATCTGCAGTGATTTTGGAGCCCCGAAAAATGAAGTCTGACACTGTTTCCACTGTTTCCCCATCTATTTCCCATGAAGTGATGGGACCAGATATGCATTAGGTACTCTAAAATTTTTGTGGAAGGAAAGAAGGCAGCAGAGAATGAAAGAAAGAAGGGAGGGAAGAATCAAGGGGAAAAGGCATAAATTCTTCCATAATGCCATTACAGTTACTGATAAGATTTCATCAACTGTAAAGGTCTCTACTTTTAATGGTCCATTTCCCTTAAAATATCAAAGTCCAAAATCTAGAAAGTAACATGAGACCTAAATAAGCTGAATTTGCATACACATTTCCCCCCCTCATTTTTCAACTGTATTTGGACTAAAGGTCAGATACTGGTTTAGGTTGAACTGCTCCTCATTCATATGTTAAAATCTTGATGCCCAGTACTTCAGAAAGTGAGTTTGTTTAGAAATAGATCTGTTAAGATACTGAGTTTCCCTGGTGGCTCAGATGGTAAAGAATCTGCCTGCAATGCATGAGACCTGGATTTGATCCCTGGGTTGGGAAGATCTCCTGGAATAGGGTTAAGATACTGAGGTAGGGAGGGCCAGTAATCCAATATGATTGGTGTCCTTATAAAAAGGGAAATTTGGAACACAGACATGTACATGAGGAGAGTATTGTGTGCAGATGGTGGCAGAGACTTACATGCTAATGAATGCCATGCCAGTGTTTGCCAGAAAGTCACCAGAAGCTAGGAGAGAGGCATGGAACAGATTCTCCATCACTTCCCTCAGTAGGACTCAATATTGCTGACAACCATGGCCTTCTAGCCTCCAGAACTGAGACAAATTACAGACATACTTTGGAGATATTGTGGGTTCAGTTCCAGACCACCACAATAAAGCAAATATCACAATTAAGTGAGTCACATAAATTTGTTGGTTTCCTAGTGCATCTAAAATTTATGTTATATTATACTGTAGTCTACTAACTATGCTGTAGCATTGTCTTAAAAACAATCTGAAGTGAAAATGGCTCTGTTGTGTCCGACTCTACAACCCCATGGACTATACAGTCCATGGAACTCTCCAGGCCAGAATACTGGAGTCGGTAGCTGTTCCGTTATGGAACCCAGGTCTCCCACATTGCAGGCAGATTCTTTACCAACTGGGCCACCAGGGAAGCCCAAAAACAATGTCCATACCTTAAGTTAAAAATGCTTTATTGCTGAAAAATGCTAAATATTATCTGAGCTTTCAGTGAGTTGATTATTAGTAACATCAAAAATCACTGATCACAGATCACTGTAACAAGTATAATAATGATACAAAAGTTTGAAGTGTTGTGAGAATTACCAAAATGTAACCCAGACATGAAGTGAGCAAATGTGGGAATGAAAAATGATGCCAGTAGACTTGCTGGACCCAAGGTGGCCAAAAGCCTTCAATTTGTAAAACCCGCAGTCAAGTGAAGCACAGCAAACTGAGCTATGCCTGTGCTGTGGCTTAAGCCACTCAGTTTGTGGTATTTTGTTAAGGCAGCCGAGCAAACTAATATGGGTACTCTCAGGCTCCCTCATTGAGAAAATTTATAAAGAACAATAAATGATTAATTTGATTTAAGCATGCATTTCATATGTGTGTGTGAGTCATTCAGTTGTGTCTGACTCTTTCTGTGCCCATAGACTATAGCCCACCAGGCTCGTATGTCCATGGAATTCTCCAGGCAAGAATAGTGGAGTGGGGTGCCATTTTCCTCTCAAGGGGATCGTCCCAACCCAGGGATTGAATCTGGGTCTCCTGCATTGCAGGCAGATCGTTTACTGTCTGAGCCACCAGCTTTTAAAAGTTTTATCTTTGAAAATGTCTTTTTTTGGTTTTTAAATACTGGCAAAGTGTTAAAGGATAAAATAAGAATCTGTATGTAAGATCTCATGAAAAATGGTCATTTTTTCCAGATTTTTCTCTTTGTAAACATTTTACAGGCAATTATAGATTCACAGGAAATTGTGACAATAGTAGAGAGAGATTCTTTATACCTTTTCCTTAGTTCCTTCCAATGTTACATCTTCAATAATTATAGTACATGATAAAACCCAGAAAATTGATACTGTGTAATAGGTGTGTACAGTTTTGTACCCTTTCACTGTGTGTGTGAATTGGTATGAAAGTGAAAGTGAAGTCACTCAGTCACGTCCAACTCTTTGGGACCCCATGGACTGTAGCCTACCAGTCTTCTCCGTCCATGGGATTCTCCAGGCAAGAGTACTGGAGTGGGTTACCATTTCCTTCTCCAGGGGATCTTCCTGACCCAGGGATTGAACCCGGGTCTCCTGCATTGCAGGCAAACGCTTTAACCTCTGAGCCACCAGGGAAGCCCACCAAACTGGTGACACAGAACTAGTCCATTACCACAAAATTTGCCCCGTGTTGCATACCCTTTAAAGTCACACCCATCCCCTTACTATACCTAAATCCTGGCAACCACTACTCTACTCTAACTCTATAACTGGTTTTCATTTTGAAGATATTCTAATTCTAAAAATGGAATCATCAGTAATGTGACTTTTTGAGACTGGCATTTTTCACTCAGCCTGATGTCCTTGAGATCTATCCAAGCTGTTACATATGTCAGCAGTTTGTTTCTCTTCCATTTCTTTGGATATATAGCCCAAAGTGGGACTGCTAGGTAATATGGTTGTTTCATTTTTAATTTTTTGAGAAATCATCAGGCTTTCCCATAATTGCTGTAACAGTTTATATTCCTACCAACAGTGTATGAGGATTTCCTTTTCTGCACATCCTTGTCAGCATTTGTTATCTCTTGTCTTTTTGATAATAGTCTTTCTGACAGGTGTGAAGTGGTAACTTATAGTGGCTTTGAGTTTCACTTTCCTGATGATTAATGAGGTAGAGCATAATTTCACGTACCTGTTGGCCATTTGTTTGTTGCCTTTGGAAAAATGTCTATTCAGGTCCTTTGCCCATTTTTAATTGGATTGTGTTTTTGCCATTTTGAGTTCCTTATAAATTTTAAACATTAACCCCTTAAGATGTAGATGATTTGCAATATTTTCTCCCAATTCATAGGCTGCCTTTTCATTTTGATGATTATTTCCTTGGCTGTGCAGAAACTTTTTAGTTTGTTGTAGTTCTACTTGTTAATTTTTGCTTCTGTTTCCTGAACTATTTGTATCATACTTGTGTTTTCCTCCAAGAGTTTTATGGTTTCAGTTCTTATACTTAAGTATTTAATCCATTTTGAGTTAATTTTTGTGAGTGCTGTAAGGTAGGGTTTCAGTTTCATTTTTCAGCATATGGAGAGTCAGTTTTCACAGAACCATTATTAAAGATAATGCCCTTTCCCCATTGTGTGTTCTTGATGCACTTGTCAAAAATTAGTCAACTGTATATAGGCTCTTGAGTCTGTTAAGTTGGCCTACATATCTATTTTTATGTTAGTACCATACTGCTTTGACTATGATAGCTTTAAAATGTTTGAAATAAGGCAGTGTGGTGTCTCCATTTTTCTTCTTTCCCAAGATTGCTTTGGATATTTGGGGTCTTCTGTGGTTCCATATGAATTTTAGGATTGTTCTCTAATCTGTGCAAATTCCATTAAGAATTTTTTTAAGGAAAATCGCTTTTATTTTACAAAATTTTATTTAAATTTATTTTTAATTGGAAGATAATTGCTTAACAGTATTGTGTTGGTTTCTGCCATATATCAACATGCATCAGCCGTAGGTATTGGTATGGGTTAGATCCCTGGTCAGGGAACTAAGATGCCTTGTAGTTTTCTTATAGTGTCCTTATCTGTCTTTGATATCTGGTAATCAACTCATAGAATTAGCTTTGTAGTGGTCCTTACCATTTGATTATTTTGAAAGAGTTTGAGAGGATGGCATTAATTGTTATTTAAACATTTGGGAAAATTTGCCAGTGAAGCTATCTGGTCCTGTATATTTCTTTCCTGGGAGATTTTTGGTACTGATTCGTTCTTCTTACTTATTATTGGTCTGTTTAGATTTTTTTCTTTCCTTATTCATTCTTGGTAGTTTGAATGATTCAGGTAACTTACTTATTTCTTCTAGGCTGTCAAGTTTGTTGGCATATAGTTGCTCATAGTGGTTTGTTATTATCCTTTGTATTTCTGTAGTATTAATGTACAAATATTCTTCCATTCTTTCAAATACAATTTTACTGATTAGGGTCCTCTCTCTTTTCCTTGATGAATCTAGTTGAAAGTTTGTTAATTTTGTTTATCTCTTCAAAGACCAATTCTTAGTTTTATCTTTTTAAAAATCTTAATCTTCTCTATTGCTTTCCTGTTCTCTAATTAATTTTTGTTTTAATGTTTATTATTTCCTTTCTTCATCTGACTTTGTGCTTAGCATGTTCCTCTTTTTATAGTTCTTTGAGGTTTAAAGTTAGGTTGTTTATTAGAGATCTTTCTTGTTATCACTAAACCTCCCACTTAGAACTGTTTTTGCTGCATCTCATATGTTTCAATGTGTTGCGTTTCCATTTTTAAGATATTTCTAGGAATTTTTCCATTTCGTCTAGATTGTCGATTTTATTGACATATAGTTTTCTTGTAGTTGTTTCTTAGTATCCTTTGTATTTGCATGGTATAGGTTATAATTTCTCCTTTTTCATTTAGAATTGTTTTGATATGAGCCTCTCTTTCTCTCTTGATGAATCTGGCTAAAGATTTATTCATTTTATTTCTCTTTTCAAAGAACCAGTTCTTAGTTTCATTGATATTTTCCTGGTTGTCATGGCTGGGCCCTGGTCCAGTCGGTTGCTGATTCCTGATGGTGTGGAGGCTGCCAGCAGCTGATTGGCAGGGTCAGTAAGTGGGACTGGATCCTGGGGTGGCTGGGTGAGAAGTCTAAGATATCTTGGAGCTGGTGCTGGCCTGCTTGTGTGTTGGGTTGGGTCTTGACAAAGGAGGCTGTGGGAGCTGTAGTGATCCTGGGGTTGGAGTCTGTCAGTGGGCAAGTTGGGGACCAGGGAGTTCTAGCAATAATGTTTCCTCACGGGTGGGCAGTGCCAGGACTTGGTATCCCTGGCTGAAGAGCCCTGGGGGTCCTAGAGCTGGTGTTGTCCCACTGCTGGGAGGTGCTGGCTCTTGACATAGCTGGAGTGTCTTGAAGCTGTGCTATCCCTCTGATGGGTGGCGCTTGATTATAAGGTCTGTTGGTACAGGACTCTGGGGATCTGTGGGTTGTTGTTTGAGCCTGCTCATGGTCAGGGCTTGGGGCCCGGGGGCTCTTGGAGCTAGTGCCTGCCCACTGATGGGTAAAGCTGGGGTCCGGGGTCTTTGTCTGCAGGACTCAGGGGGTACTGGGGCTAGTCCCTGTACACTGGTATGTTTGGCCAGGTACTGTGCCCTCTGGTGGGTAGGAGCATGTCCCAGAGAAGCTGTAGGCTCTGTTCAGGAGGTCTTAAGGCAGCCTGCCTGCTGATGGATGCAGTTCTGCCCCCACCTGTCTAGTTGCATGGCCTGAGATGTCCTAGTGCTGATGCCAAAAGGCTGATGGGTGAGGCCTGGTCCTGGTGCTAGTAAGCTACAGGGAGTATTCCAAATTGGCACTTGCCAGCACAAGTGTTCATATGGTAGAATGAGCCCCCCGCTCCCCACCCCATAGTGGGTGCTACCAAAGTCTGTGTCCCTAAAGTGAGCTCAAGTTACCTCTCTGGGAAACTCTCCAATATCAGTGGGTGGGTCTGAAACCATGCTGCATTCAAATTACTACTTCTTCCCTGGGTTTGGAGCATGTAAGATTTTGTATGTGCCCTTTAAGAGTGGAGCTCTATTTCCCACAACCCTTTGCACCTCACAAAAGTAAGCTCTATTGGCCTTCAGAGCCAGACATTCTGGTGGCTCATTTTCCCAATGCAGGGCTCCAGAATGGGGAGCCCAGTGTGGGGCTCAGACCCATTGCTCCATAGTGAGAACCTCTCCAATTGCAATGATCCTCTTGTTTGTAGGTCACTCACCGGAGGGTATGGATCTTGACTACTATACCAGTAGTCCAGCCCTCATACCTACCTTATTGTGGTTTTATCTTTATAGTTTTCATTGTAGAAGATATTTTCTGGTAAGTTCTGTTTTTTTTTTTTTTTTTTTAATCAATGGCTGCTTCATAAATAATTGTAATTTTGGTGTGCCCATGAGAGAAGGTGATCTCAGGGTCTTCATCTCCACGATCTTGGTCAAGTTCCCACTTCCACTTCTGATTATATCAATTTGAGTCTTTTTTTCGTAATCCATCTAGCTGAAAATTTGTTGACTTTTTCAAAGAACCAACTTTTGGATTCATTGATTTTCTCTATCATTTTTCTATTCTCTATTTTGTTTACCTCTGCTATGCTCCTTCTGCTAGTTTCGGGCTTTATTTTTTCTATAGTTCCTTAAGTTGTAAAGCTAGATTATTGTTTTGAGATAATTCTTATTTTTTAATATAAGTATCAATAGCTATAAATTTCCCCCTAACCCTGCTTTCACTGTAACCCAGTGTTTTGGTATGTTGCATTTTCATTTTCATTCATGTAAGTATTTTCTAATTTTCCTTGTGATTTCTTTGATTCATTGTTTACTTGAAAGTATGTTATTTAATTTCTGCAAGTTTTTAGATTTTAGTTTTATTTCTGTTATTAACTTTCTAAGCTCATTACACTATAGTTGGTGAAGATACTTTATATGATATCTTGTGATTGGTAAAGATACTTTGTATGACATCTGTCTTTTTAAATCTACTGAGACTTAATTTGAGGCCCAACAGACTGTGTGGCAAAAGATAATCGATTGCCAACATCCATCGGATCATAGAAAAAGTAAGAGAATTCCGATAAAACATCCACTTCTGCTTCATTGACTATGCTAAAGCCTTTGGCTGTGTGGATCACAACAAACTGGAAAATTTTTAAAGAGATGGAAATACCAGAGAAACCTCTTCAGAAACCTGTATGCAGGTTAAGAAGCAACAGTTAGAACCAGACATGGAACAATGGACAGGTTCCAAATTGGAAAAGGAGCATGTTAAGGCTGTACATTTTCACTCTGCTTATTTAAGTTACATGCAGAGTACATCATGAGACGTGTCAGGCTGGATGAAGCATAAGCTGGAATCAAGATTGCCAGAAGGAATAGCAATAACCTCAGATACGCAGATGACACCACCCTTACGGTAGAAAGCAAAAAAAAACTAAAGGACCTTTTGATGAAAGTGAAAGAGGAGAGTGAAAAAGCTGGCTTAAAACTCAACATTTAATAAACTAAGATCATGGCATCTAGTCCCATCACTTCATGGCAAATAGATAGGGAAACAGTGGAAACAATGACAGACTTTCTTTTCTTGGACTCCAAAAATCACTGCAGATGGTGACTGCAGCCATGAAATTAAAAGATGTTTGCCCCTGGAAGAACAACTATAACCAATCTAGAGGGCACATTAAAAAGCAGAGACATTACTTTGCCAACAAAGGTCCATAAAGTCAAAGTGATAGTTTTTCCAGTTGTCACATATGGATATGAGAGTTGAATCATAAAGGAAGTTGAGCACCTAAGAATTGATGCTTTTGAACTGTGGTGTTGGAGAAGACTCTTGAGGGTCCCTCAGACAGAAAGGAGATCAGATGAGTCAATCCTAAAGGAAATCAGTCCTGAATATATTCATTGGAAGGAATGATGCTGAAACTGAAATATTTTTTGCCACCTGATGCGAAGATCTGACTCACTGGAAAAGGCCCTGATGCTGGGAAAGATTGAAGACAGGAGGAGAAGAGGATGACAGATGAGATGGTTGGATGGCATCACAGACTAGGTGGACTTGAATTTAAGCAATCTCTGGTAGCTGGTGATGGACAGGGAAGCCTGGTGTGCTGTGGTCCATAGGGTTGCAAAGAGTCAGCACGACTGAGCAACTGAACTGAACTGATTGATATTCTATCCTGGAAAATTTCCCATGGGCATTTAAGAAAAATGTCTTTGCTATAGTTGGGAATTAGCTCAGTTCAGTTATTCAGTCCAGTCTGACTCTTTGCAACCCCATGGACTGCAGCACACCAGACTTCCCTGTCCATCACCAACTCCCAGAGTTTACTCAAACTCATGTCCGTAGAGTCGGTGATGCCATCCAACCATCTCATCCTCTGTTGTCCCCTTCTCCACCTGCCTTCAATCTTTCCCAGCATCAGGGTCTCATTGAGTCAATTCTTCACATCAAGTGGTCAAAGTATTGGAGTGTCAGCATCAGCATCAGTCCTTCCAATGAATATTCAGGACTGATCTCCTTTAGGATTGACTGCTTGGATTTCCTTGCAGTCCAAGGGACTCTCAAGAGTCTACTCCAGCACCACAGTTCAAAAGCATCAGTTCTTCGGCACTCAGCTTCCTTTATAGTCCAACTCTCACATCCATACATGATGACTGGAAAAACCATAGCTTTGACCAGACAGATCTTTGTTGGCAAAGTAATGTCTCTGCTTTTTAATATGCTGTCTAGGTTGGTCATAGCTTTTCTTCCAAGGAGCTTGTTGGGAATAGTGTTCTGTTTATGTCTATTAGAGCTGATTGGTTTACTGTGTTGTTTAAGTTTTCTTTTCCTTAATTAACCTCTGTCTAGTTGTTCTATCCATTATTTAGTGTGGGATATTAAAGTCCTGAACTACTTTGAAGAACTATTTCTTTCTTCAATTCTGTCAGCTTTTGCTTCATACATTTTCTTGTCTATTACTGGATTCTTAAACGTTGATAATTGTTATATATTCTTGATGTATTGAATCCTTTTTTGATATATAATGTCTTTGTCTCTTGTGAACTCCTTCCATTAAAGTTTATTTTGACTGATGTTAGTATAGCCATCCTGCTCATTTTTGGTGACTATTTGCATGGAATATCTTGTTCTGTATTTTCACTTTCAATATATTTGCATCTAAAATGAATATCTTATAGACATCACGGAGTTAGCCCATGTGTTTTTATCCATTCTGCCAATCTCTGTGCTTTGGCTGGCAAGTTTAATCCTTTGTATTTAAAGTAATTGCTGATGAGGGACTTCTTTCATCATTTTGCTCTGTTTTCTATATGCTTAATAGCTCTTTTGTCTCTCATTTCCTGCATTACTGCTTTCTTTAGTGCTTAGTTGAGTTTTTGGTAGGATGTGTCTAAATTCTTTTCTCCTTTTCTCTTGTGTACATTCTACAGCTATTTTCTTTGTGGTTACCATGGGGATTACATTTAACATCCTAAATTTATAACACACTAATTTGAATTTACACCAGCTTAACTTCAATAACATACAAAACTCTACTCTTTTACAGGTCCATCTCCACACTTTTTGGTGTAGATGACACAAAATTACATCTTTATACAGTGTGTTACCCCCAAATATAAACTAATAATTATTTGAAATGCTTAATCTTTTACATTATGTTGATACATAGAATTATAAACTGAAGTTAGAGGATCTTCCCAACTTAGGGATCAAACCCAGGTCTCCTGCATTGCAGATGGATTCTTTACCATCTGAGCCACCAGGGAAGCATATTACTAGCTTCTAGACTAATAATTTGAAAAATATATATTTGTCCCTTAAAGCCTATGTAAAATAAAAGATGGAGTTACAAACCAGTTTTACAACAATACTAGCTTTTATAATTGCCCATATCTTTGCTAAGATGTTTATTTCTTCATACAGCTTTGAGTTATCATTTAGTGTTCTTTCATGTCACCCTTCAGGACAACCTTGAGCATTTCTTGCAAGGCAAGCAGGTTTAGTGGTAAAGGAATATCTTAATTTCCCCCTTATTATTGAAGGAAAATTCTTTTTTAGTGTGGCAATCTTTTTTTTTTTTTTTTTTAATGCAATTTTATTTTTCCAAACTTTAAACTTTATTTTGTATTGGGGTATAGCTGATTACCAATGTTGTGGTAGTGAACAGTGAAGGGATTCAGCCATACATATGCATGTCTCCATTCTCTCATAAACCCCACTCCCATCCAAGCTGGCACACTACAATGAGCAAAGTTCCATGTGCTATACAATAGGTCCTTGTTTGTTATCTATTTTAAATATAGCAGTGTGTACATGACCTTCCCAATCCACAAACAACAAATGCTGGAGAGGGTGTGGAGAGAAGGGAACCCACCTACACTGTTGATGGGAATGTAAATTGGTACAGCCACTATGGAGAACAGTGTGGAGGTTCCTTAAAAAACTGAAAATAGAGCTACCATATGACACTGACCTCCCACTCCTGGGTATGTATCTGGAGAAAAACATGATCCTAAAAGATATATGACCCAGATAATCATGATGATGTGATCACTAATCTAGAGCCAGACATCTTGGAATGTGAAGTCAAGTGGGCCTTAGGAAGCATCACTATGAACAAAGCTAGTGGAGGTGATGGAATTCCAGTTGAGCTGTTTCAAATCCTGAAAGATGATGCTGTGAAAGTGCTGCACTCAATCTGCCAGCAAATTTGGAAAACTCAGCAGTGGCCACAGGACTGGAAAAGGTCAGTTTTCATTCCAATTCCAAAGAAAGGCAATGCAAAAGAATGCTC
>SJYT01041839.1:24443-81770 GCA_006410635.1 Cephalophus harveyi
AGGAGAGTCACAGACTTAAAAATCAAACGTATGGGTGCCAGAGTGGGAGGGATAGTTAGGAAAAGTCTTTTAAAAAAATAAAAAAAATCATGATCTCTCTCTTCCTTTTTATTTTGAGCATCTGTATATAATATAGTTATATATTTGGGCTATGTCTAAAATTTTAGTATTTCAGTATTTATATTTCATCTATATGTTTCTTCTTTCTTTTTCTGCCTGTTTTGGGTTAGTTTCATATTTTTTAGTGTTCAATTTTAATGTATAGTGTTTTTATTGTATCTCTTTATATTGTTAGTAGTTGTTCTGGGGCTTACAATATGCATATTTAACTCTTCACTGCCTTTTTAGAATCAGTATTTTGCATTTAATGAGAAAGGTAAAGACCTTACAGCCATATAATACTATGTACTTTTTCTTCATGTCATTGCCTTATACATCCAGTTAAATTGTAAATCCCATCACATATTGTTATATTTTGCTTTCAACTGGTAAACATATTTTAAAGAACCAAGAAGAAAAGACCAGTCTCCCAGTTTATGTAGATTTTTTCATTTTTACTTCTTTTTCTTAATTTTTGATATTTCAAATTCATTTTCTGGTAAATTTATTTCCTTTTGTATGAATTTCTTTCAACATTTCTCTGAAAACATATCTTCTGAAAATCTGTCTCTTATACACATCTAGATGTGTAATCTATTTAATTTGTTTCATGAAATTTGTTGAGTTTTCAGTCATTATTTCTTTAAGTACCTTTTGTTTGTTTAGCACCACACTTTATCCTTTCTTTCTTGGATACAGATGACACAAATGGTAGCTCATTTGTTATAGTTGCTTAAGTCCCTGAGGGTTTTGTTCATTTAAAGAAAAAACAAAACTTTTTTTTTCTGTTTTTCAGACTGAATAATTTCTATTGGTGTATGTCAGAGGAGCGTGTAATTTCTTCGGTTCTGTTTCGTCACAACAGAAATTTGAAGCGACGGACCAGCGTCACCTCGGACAGACCATGTCACAGCTCTCGGACAGGTCAGTGATACAGTTCCGTGTTGCAGGTCAGTTTTATTTAGAAAATAAAGGAAAATACATCCTTGAGGCGCGAGGGCATACTGACCCAAAAGACTCGAAGAGAAGCGAGAGAGAGACCCCCAGCCCTTTGGCCCCTCTTTTTATATGTTTTCTCTCCTCCCCCTGGGCCTGCCCTGTGCAAATTGGCCTAGCCAGGAGTGCTGTTCGTTCTACCTGAGGTCCTCACTCCAGTCCTTGGACCTTCCTTTGTTCTATTTTCCCGGGCTTTTCCCTTCCTTGTCTTTTAGCCACCGCCATTTTGGACTCCGTTTTCCTATTCTAATTACCTAACGGTATATTTTCTAGTTCACTGATTCCTTTTTGTTGTTATCTTTGTTCTGCTATTGAGGTTATCCAATTAAGTAAATTTTTGTTTGTTTTCAGTTCAAAATATTTCTTTGGTTTCTTTTTTATATTATCTGTGTAAGTGATGAAATTTTCTATTTTTCTATTGGTTTCAAGAGTGTTTTTGATTGTTTCATGGAGTATTTTTATAGCAACTACTTTAGAATCTTTGATAATTCCAACATCTCAAATTGGCATCCTTTATTTTTTCTCAGTCACTTTGAGATTTTGCTGGTTATTTTAATGATGAGTGATTTTGGGTTATATTCTGGACATTTTGATTATTCTAAGACTATGATACAATTTCATTTCTATGGATAATGTTAATAGTTTTGTTTCAGCAAGCAGTCAATCTGGTTATGTTCAGGGCACTGCTTCCCACTCACATATAGACTTGTGTTCTAATGTCAGTTGCATTTTTCACAGTCTTGGTAGCACTAAGTTGCTTTTGCATGCATGTGCCATCTAGTGATCAATCTTGACCTGAGCTGTGATTAGAAGTTCAATTTTTAAATTTTTGATTGAAATATGAAGTGAAGTGAAGTGAAGTCGCTCAGTCGTGTCCGACTCTTTGAGATCCCCTGAACTGTAGCCCACCAGGCTCCTCCATCCATGGAATTTTCTAGGCAAGAGTACTGGAGTGGGTTGCCATTTCCTTCTCCAGGGGATCTTCCCAACCCAGGGATCGAACATGGGTCTCCCGCATTGTGGGCAGACGCTTTACTGTTTGAGCCACCAGGCAATCCCAATTGAAATATAGTTGATGCATAATATTATATACGTTACAAGTATACATTATAGTGAGTCACAATTTTTTTTAAACACAAAGTGGTTTTGCTTTCTATTTATTTATT
Source organism: Cephalophus harveyi (assembly GCA_006410635.1). NCBI lineage: Eukaryota > Metazoa > Chordata > Mammalia > Artiodactyla > Bovidae > Cephalophus > Cephalophus harveyi. The sequence continues at coordinate 26,705 of SJYT01041839.1, forward strand.
TTTGGCTGTTCTGGGTCTTTGTTGCTGTGCATGCTTTTCTCTAGCTGGGGAGAGCGGGGGCTACTCTCTAGTTGTGGTGGGCAGGCTTCTCCTTGCCGTGGCTTCTCTCGTTGTGGAGCGTGGGCTCTGGGGCGTGTGGGCTTCAGTCGTTGTGGCACCTGGGCTCTGCGGTTGTGGTTCCCGGGCTCTCGAGCACAGGCTCAACAGTTGTGCTGCATGGGCTTAGTTGCTCTGCATCATGTGGGATCTTCCCAGATCAGGGATTGAACCCATGTCTCCTGCGCTGGCAGGATTCTTTACCACTGAGCCACCAGGATAGTCCATGGTTCACATTTGTTACAGGTTATACTTCATTTATAGTTACTATAGAATGTTAGCTATGTTCCCTGTGTTGCACACCATATTCTTATAGCTTATTCTCTACATAACAGTTTTTATATCTTAGTCATCTATCCCTGAATTGCCCCCTCATTCATTCTCTCCACTGGTAACCACTAGTTTGTTCTCTGTGACTCTGCTTATTTGTTTATTGTTCACTAGTTTGTTGTATTTTCAGATTCCATATAAGTGATATCATACAGTATTTGTTTTTCTCTATTTGGCTTATTTCACTTAGCATAATATCCTCAAAGTCCATTCATATTGTTGCAAATGGTAAAATTCTTTTTAAAAAAAGTAATTCTTTTTATGGCTTAGAAGTATTCCATTGTGTATATCTATATCATATCTATTTTTATCAACCCATCTATTAATGGACAGTTAGGATGCTCCCACATCTTGGCAGTTGTAATTAATGTTGTTATGAACATTGAGGTGCAATGTTATATAAGTTTGTTTCAAATTGGTGTTTTTTTTAAGATATATACCCAGGAGTGGAACTGCTGGGTATTATGGCTGTTCTATTTTTAGTTTTTTGAGAAAACTTCATACTGTTTTCCACAGTGGCTGCAACACTGTGAAAAATTTACATTCTCATACTCCTAGGAGTATAGAAGAGTTTTCTTTTCTCCACATCTTCAGCAATATTTATTTTGTTCTTTTGGATGGTAGCCATTCTGATAGGTGTGTGGTGACATCTCATTTTGGTTTTGCTTTGTATTTCCCTGAGGATTAGCAGTGCTGAGCATATTTGCATGTACCCTATTGTCCACCTGCATGCTCTCTTGAAAAATGTCTATTCAAGTGTTCTGCTTGTGTTTTATTCAGATTGTTTACTTTTTTTTTTTGATGTTGAGTTGTGTGAGCTATTTATATATACTTTATTATTAACCTCTTATTGGTTATATCATTTGCAAATACTTTACCATTCAGTAGAATTTCTTTTCATTTTATCAATGGTTTCCTTTGCTGTACAAAAACTTTTAAGTTTGATTAGGTCTCATTTGTTTATTTGTTTTTAATTCCTTTGCTTTAGGTGACACATCTGATAAAGGATTGCTATGATTTACATTAAAAAGTGTTCTGCCTATGTTTTCCTTTAGGAGTTTAATGGTTTCTGGTATTTAGGTTTTCAATCCATTTTTAGTTTACTTTTGTATATGGTACTAGGGAATGTTTCCATTTCATTCTATTAAATGTAGCTGTCTAGTTCGCCAGGCACCACTTATAAAATATAAAATGTTTATATTTTATACTTATAAGTGAAGTGAAGTCGCTCAGTTGTTTCCAACTCTTTTTAACCGCATGGACTGAAGCCTACCAAGCTCTTCCGTCCAAGGAATTTTCCAGGCAAGAATACTGGAGTGGGTTATAATAGACTGTCTTTTCCACATTGTATATTCTTGCTTTTTTTATTGTAGATTAATTGACTGTACATGTGTGGGTTTATTTCTGGGCTTTCTATTCTGTTCCATTGATCTATGCGTTCATTTTTGTGCAGGTGATGTACTTCTTTGATTACTCTAATGTTGTAATATAGTCTGAAGTCAAGAAGCCTGATTCCTTCAGCTCTGTTCTTCTTTCTTAAGATTGTATTGGCTACTTGGGACCTTTTATGCTTCCACACAAATTATGAAACAAATTTTGTTCCAGTTCTGTGAAAAATTCCTTTGGTATTTTGATAGATATTGCACTGAATCTGTAGATTGCCTAGAGTAGTATGGTCCTTTTAGCAATCTTAGTTCTTCCAGTGCAAAAACACAGTATTTATTTCCATCTGTTTATGTCATCCTTTAATTTCTTTTATCAACATCTCATAATTTTCAGAGTACAGTTTTTTTTACCCACTTAAGTTGATTTATTCTTAGATATTTATTCTTTGTGATGTTATAGTAAATGGGATTCTTGCCTTAATTTTTGTTTCTGATGGTTGTTAAGTGTATAGAAACAGATTTCTTTGTGTTAATCTTGTATCTGCAACCTTACTGAATTTGCTGATGAGCTCTAGTAGTTTTCTGATGACATCTTTGAGATTCTTTATGAGTAGTATTATGTCAGTGCAAACAGTGACAGTTTTACTTATTTCAGTTTGGATCTAATTTGGACTCCTTTTATTTCTTTCTCTTGTCTGATGGTTGTTGCTAGGATTTCCAATACTATGTTGAATAGAAGTGGTGAGAATGGGCCTCCTTGTCTTGTTCCTGATGTTAGAGAAATAATTTCAGATTTTAACGGTGGGTTTGTCATATATGGCCTTTATTATGCTGAGGTAGGTTCCCTCTATGCCCACTTTCTGGGCAGGGTTTTTTAAAAAATCACAAATTGGTATTATAATTTGTCAAAACTCTTTCTATAGCTACTGAGATAATCATAGTTTTTATTCTTAAATTTGTTAATGTAGTGTTTCATATTGATTTGCAGATTTGAAAAATTCTTGTATCCCTGGGATAAATCCCACTTGATCATTTTGTATGATTCTTTTAGTGTATTAGATTCAGTTTGCTAATATTTTGTTGAGGATTTTTGCACCTGTGTTCATCAGTGATATTGGCCTATAATTTTTTTTGTGTTTGTATTATCTTTCGTTTTGTTATTGGAGTGATGCTGGATAGAATGAATTTGGATGCAGTCAGAGGTGAGCTTAGGAGTTAATAAATGACTTTATGGGTTTCCTTTCCTGAGCTTTCACAGCCCCAAATTACCCTCAAACTTTCCAGTGTCTTTGTGTTCCTCTTTTAAAAAGTGTCTACCCAGAAAACTAGGACTTTAGTTGCCATACACTGCTGTGTATTTCTGTAAGTACCTTTGCGTCTAGGGCCAAGAGGCAGTTGGTAGGGGGACTGAGGGAAGAAAACAACAATGGCTGTTCGCCTCATACTATTTTAACCATAGTTCCTCTAAACAGAGAAACCTCTGCTCTCTAGTTTGGTTTTCACAAGCTCCCATTGCCTCTGCCTGTTGCCACAACCCCAGGATTAATTGGGGTCCACGTGTGAGGGAACAAAGCATTCTTTCGGAGCATTAATATCTCCCTTTCTATTCTTCAAGAAAAATTTAATTAAGAGTGCTTCTCCTGGAGCTCTCTCCGTCTGCATCTCGGTGTCCACTTTAAGCATACTGAGTTTAGGTGATAGTTAGGTGAAGAAAAAAATTGTAAACCAGTGTGTCAGTATTTTAAATACTATTCTTTTTCCAGAATCTATCTGGACCAATTAACTTTTCAGAGTTTTCAAATACATATTCTACCTAGTCTGTCTGGATTTTATTGCTTTTTCATTGCATTTAGTGGGATAAATTGAAGTGTAGCGTGTGTGCTTAGTGTCTCAGTCGTGACCAACTCTTTGGGACCCTGTGGACCATAGCTCTCAAGGCTCCTGTGTTCAGGGAGTTATTCAGGTAAGAATACTAGAGTGGGTTGTCATTCCCTTCTCTGGAGATCTTCCCGACCCAGGGATTCAACCCAGGTCTCTTGCATTGCAAGTGGATTCTTTACTGTCTGAGCCACCATGGAAGCCAGGGAAACTGAAGTGTACTTATATTTAGAGAGTTCTTTCATTTAATCTTCTTCCTTGGATTGCAAAAAAGTACTAGTTTGTATGCATTGGTACTTTGAGGATAATGATTGTGTTACCATCCTTGATCAACCTAAATTATTTTATGCAATTATGGTCTGTTTTTCCTTTTCTTAATTCCTTTCTTTCCCTTATTTCTTCTTCTTTCACTTCCTCCCTTTCTTTCTTGAGTTACTGGTTGCTTTTGGGGTCTCATTACATAAACTAGTGGAGGGAAAATAGAAAAGTTTGCATGGCTTTGTTTCTTTCTTCTGCCCTCTTGCAGAACTCCTGTTTTCCTTTTATTGCTGGCATCTTCCCATTGGCTGAGCCTGCTTCTTGCAACCTCTGTCACCATTGCTGATGGCTGTGTTATCACTGCCAGTAGATTTGCTCATGATCAATCCTATTTGCTTCTCATTTAATTTTTTCTCTTCTTTGTACATTCTAAAACTATTTTTCTAACACTTATCTGCTTTTGTGTAAATTATTACATGTATACCAGTTTTTACTTTCTATTAGTATACTAATTACAGAGAATATCCAAGTGAAATATTTTTTTCATTGTCTGTGTTGATTTGTTTCTCTTTGATCAGACCCGTTTGTGTTTGTATATGTGTGTGTGTTTGTGGTGTGGCAGGAAGTGAGTCCTATATTAGTGATCTGGAGATAGATTAGAAGCCTGATCTATCTGTATAAATATACAAATATCTATTTGTATAAATTTATTTTTGTTGTTTTTAAGATTAAAATAATCAGTGCTATTTTATCTCCCTTATGTTAGCTAACAGCTTAATCTTGATGCTGGATTTAGCACTTCTCACTGCATCACAACTTACAAGGAGAATTTTATTAGTTAGAAGGCCTGGATCTCATCATGGTTCTAGTTCTTGTTGTTGTTCAGTTGCTAAACTGTGTCCGACTCTTTGTGACCCCATGGACTGCAGCACGCTAGGCTCCCCTGTTCTTCACTGTCTCCTGGAGTTTGTTCCTGTCCATTGAGTTGGTGATGCCATCTAACCATCTTATCCTCTGCCACCTCTTTCTCCTTTTAGCTTCAGTCTTTCCCCACATAAGGATCTTTTCCGATGATTCAGCCCTTCTCATCAGGTGGTTTAAGTACTGGAGCTTCAGGACTTTCAAGAGTCTTCTCTAGCACCACAGTTTGAAAGCATCAGTTCTTTGGTGCACAGCTTTCTTTATAGTCCAGCTCTCACATCCATACATGACTACTGGAAAAACCACAGCTATAACTAGATGGACCTTTGTCAGCAAAGTGATGTTTTGCTTTTTAATACAGTGTCTAGGCTTGTCATAGCTTTCCTTCCAAGCAGTAAGCATCTTTTAATTTCATGGCTGTAGTCACTGTCCACCTTGATTTTGGAGCCCAGATAATAAAATTTGTCACTGTTTCCACTTTTCCCCTTTCTATTTGCTCTGAAGTGATGGGACTCATGCCTTGATATTAGCTTTTTTAATGTTGAGATTCAAGCCAGGTTTTTCACTCTCCTCTTTCACCTTCTAGCAAGATAAAATTGAGTATTATTTTTACTGGTTATTCTTTATATTACACTTATGAATGAATTAATTATTATTGATTAGTACCAGCTGAAAATCTAGGTACACGATAGGCTGGTTCCTTTTACTCTGAAAATCAATGGGAAGGGAAGGTGCAATAGGGGAGGAAATTAGAGCCCAAGCTGTGGAACCAAATTTAGAATCCACCAAGAAGGTTGTACAAAACTGAGGTTAGGAATTCAGAAGGTGGACTCTGCAAGAGAATAAATCTCTTTTTTTTTCTTTCCCTATCTCCAGTTTTACCTTAAAATTACCAAAAGGTTTAAGGCAATACAGGAAATATCTATAATCAGAAGTGATTATTGGAGAAAAATGAAAGATTGGGTTTAACTTTGTTTCCTCCAGGCCTGGAGGAAGTACTGCTCTTCTACGCTGTTGTAACTCCATAGGCTCACAGTTGTCATAATTTTGATTACTCTGTGTGATCACTTTCTCCTTACTTAATGTGTCCCATACTAGATAATACTTTTTATGGCAGTATTTTAATTTTTTTCACTAGATATTTCTAGAATAAACAGAGTTCCTGCCATGGAAGCTACTCAGTAATTGCCTTATTAATCATCCATGTGTTAGAGGGATACTGAAAAAAAACAGTAACCAAAAACAATAAATTCATTGTAAGCAAAGAACAACTCATGAGCGAAGGTTTATATATTCTAATTGTGAGATATTGAATAAGACAGAAAATGCATGCTAAAAATAAAGTTGAAAGTTCTATCTTGCCTTTATTTAATATACTTTGAAATTTAGTTTTGTTTGACATCCAGTTTAGTAGTCCTGCATGCAACCAGTTCTTTCTCTGCCCGGGTGTCTTCATATGTATGGTGTATCTTACAATTTGAGCTTCTTATACCTTGGTTTCAGGATGGAGAATTTCTGCCCGTCTCTTTTATGGTTCTCCCCTGGAAACTGCCCAAGTAAAATTCGCACTTGCTATAATAGCATTATTTTAAGTCAGATCATCCCAACTAGCAGTCTATGTATTTGGTAAAAATATTTCTAGTCAGTTGTTCATGTTGATATAATAACTAACCAGAAGCTATATATTATTTACTTTTCGTAGGGATTACACAGATAACTGGGCTTCGGCTCAGACGGTAAAGAATCTGCCTGTGATGCAGAAGACCCAGATTTGATCCCTGGTTTGGGAAGATCCCCTGGAGAAGGGAATGGCTACCCACTCTAGTATTCTTGCCTGGAAAATTCCATGGACAGAGGAGCCTGGTGGGCTACAGTTCATGGAGTTGCAAAGAGTTAGACATGATTGAGTGACTAACACTTTCACTACATAGATAGCTAAAAATTTTAACAGAAAAAATTTAACAAAATACACACATACACACGTACATACACATCCCTAAACACACATGTATAAGTAGTCAGTACTACTACTGTATTCTTCTATAAACTGAAAATGGAAACTGAGATAATAGAAGTCTCAGCAGTAGGAGAAACAGAAATTCTTAAAGTTCTCTTTGGGTAGAGGAAAATAAGAATAACTTTTAAAAAATTTCTTGAAAACAAAGGTCATTTGGCAAGTTCTTACCTGTGGAAAGCCCTCAGTGTCTATACAAAACTGGCTTGGAAAAAGTCATGACTAGGTTTTGCTGCATTTTAAATTCCCTTGAGCATCAGTAGTATCAGAAGTTTTTAAATGAACTGAACACCAAGTGATGGTTGTTTAATTATTGGGGAATGAGTGGCAGCTAAGGCAGTCAGAGCAGTCAACTAAGAGATTTTTGATAGAGTGGCTCATTTTTTAAAAGATACTGCAGTTATTATATTTTAATGTGATGCAAGAATATAGAAACAACACATCAAGAAAGTAAAGAGTGATTTACTTATTTCTTACATTGTTCTCACCACAACCAGCTTTGTCTTGTCTTCTGAAAAAAGGAAGCCAGAATAATTTACCTAATTGTCTGTCTATGTGGTCTGTCTATCTGGTCTGTTTCTGTAGTCTATCTACAAAGGCAGAGTCTAGATGGGAAGAAACAGAAGATAAGGAATGAAATCTCTCTAAGCAGATATGCAAAAACATATGGAATGTTTAATGGTGAGTTGAACATCAGGGACATTACTTCAGACAGTAACCAAGAAAAATTTAGATTTTTGAAAGTAGATATAATAAAATGAAAATAAAAACAAGGTCAGAAAAGTGAAGAGGAAAAGGGTGGGATTTATTTTTCCTTTTGTTCTCCTCCCCATGCGAGTGTGAGATGTATTTGTACCAGAGATATTGTATACTGGTGACAACAGAGTATGAGAGCACATTTGCCAGTTTATATGACTAAAGACAATTGAATTCAGTGTAAATCACCTATTCAAAATTCAGGCCTTGGAAGCTTGGAAGAACAAAAACCTGAAATCTTCTTTGAAACAGGTAGGTATGAACAGAGGACTTTGGGAACTTTGGGCTCCTGTTGAAAATACAAGAGAATCCAGTATTGCTTATGGAAAGGAGGTGCCCTTCCAGCACTGGGGTTATAATGTTGCTGGAGATAGATCAGAAAGGAAAAGATGAGACTCTGAAGCCGACTCGACTGTCAGGCATTGCCCGAGTTGGTGAAGAAAGTGGAATATACTCATTGTCATCTCTCATCACCTGTCTTCCTTATTCTTCCTAATTCCTTTTAGAAATGTGGCATTAGAAGCAGTGAGTTTTCCAGCTGGCCTAAGTGGGACTTTCTTTGTATCTTTGCTTGCTGTGGGGTGACCAGATACCTGTTTTGTGGCTCTCAATTGAGTGAGAGGGGAAGTTGATATTCTCTGGGTTTGGGATCTTTACTGATGTTGACCAAACTGCTCAATTTCTCATTGTACTAATCTGCTTTTTAAAAATGCTAGTAACTAATAATAATAGGTACACTTCATTGAGTTTTATGCCAAGATTGTACAAAGTGTTTCTGCATAATTACATACATTCAGTTTCTCCTTCTAATAATCTTTAGAAGGTGACATTAGAAGGTGACATTATCTTCATGTGACAGATGAAAAAACTGAAAGTTGGGAAACTTGTCTAAGACCACACCATTAGTAAGTAGCAGTGGGGATTTCTACTCAAGCCTGTCTTCAAAACTAGTGTATGTAAAATACTGCTAAACAGGAAAAAGTAGGAACCTATGCAAACATTTTCATATTTATTAATTTAGGTGTTCATAAGAATTCAAGATCTGCCTTTCAATGTTAAAGATTTGTTGCAATAAGAATTGTTGATTTCTGGATTATTTCCAACCCCAAATGCTCATTTCCTTAAACATTGTGATCTATACTCTCACTCTCATTTTTAGCTTGAACATCTGGAAGTTCTTGGTTCACATACTGCTGAATTCTAACTTGGAAAATTTTGAGCATTACTCTGCTAGCTTGTGAGATAAGTGCAATTGTGTGGTAGTTTGAACGTTCTTTCACACTGCCTTTCTTTGGGATTGTAATGAAAGCTGACCTTTTCTAGTCCTGTGGCCACTGCTGAGTTTTCCAAATTTTCTGGCATATTGAGTGAAGCACTTTTACAGCATCATCTTTTAGGATTTGCAATAGCTCAGCTGGAATTCCATCACTTCCATTATCTTTGTTCATAGTGATGCTTCCTAAGTAAGGCCTATTTGACTTCGCACTTCAGGATGTCTGGCTCTAGGTGAGAGATCACACCATTGTGGTTACTTGGGTCATTAAGATCTTTTTTGTATAGTTCTTCTGTGAATTCTTGCCACCTCTTCCTAATATCTTTTGCTTCTTTTAGGTCCATACTGTTTCTGTTCTTTATTGTGCCCATCTTTGCATGAAATGTTCCCTTGCTATTTCTAGTTTTCTTGAAGAGATCTCTGGTCTTTCCCATTCTGTTGTTTTCCTCTATTTCTTTGCATTGATCACTGAGGAAGGCTTTCTTATCTCTCCTTGCCATTCTTTGGAACTCTGCATTCAGATGGATATATCTTTCCTTTTCTACTCTGCCTTTCACTTCTCTTCTTTTCACAGCTGTTTGTATGTCCTCCTCAGACAACTATTTTGCCTTTTTGCATTTCTTTTTCTTGGGGATGGTTTTAATCACTGCCTCCTGTACAATGTTATGGACCTCTGTCCATAGTTCTTCAGGCACTCTATCAGATCTAATCCCTTGTGAGAGAGTTAATTCTTACGTAGGTTGATAAGGACTTCAGGGTCCTTGAGGAGAAGAAAGGGGTTCAGGGCCCTTGAGGAGGAGAAAGGGGTTCGGGGCTCTCGAGGAGGAGAAGTGGACAAACCTTTGTTTCTACACTGCTTTGTCTTAGTCACATAAGACATTTTTTCCTTTAAACTCTTGAGTTGTTATGGTAAGACTAACTTTAAGCCTAGAGCTAATGATTATATAACAAAATACCTGTGCTGCTCAAGGGTATGTTTTTCCTTAAGCTCTGTACTAATGATTATATGACAATAATGTATCTTGCTCCAAGACATGTTTCTCCTTCTTAGCAAGAACCTCTGACTAATCTTGTTATCTTAAGACTTTGTTGTGGAAGTAGATCTGATAAGAACTTTGTATAGATAGTTCTAATTTTGTTAATTTAAGATGTATGTTGTGGAGTGGCTCTGGTAAAAGTATATAAGGCCTTGATAAGACTAGCGAGTGGGGCGCTCTCTGTCTCCCTTCTTAGGTCTGTGTCAGAGGCCTTCTCTGTCCTTTTTTCACTGTAATAAAACTTCTGCCACACAAAAGCTCTGAGTGATCAAGCCTGGCCCCTAATCCTGAAGCTAAATCTCTTCTACAGAGATCACAAATCTGACATCATTCACCTAAGCTATCACTTGAATCTGTTTGTCACTTCCACTGTATAATCATAAGGGATTTGATTTCAGTCATACCTGAATGATCTAGTGGTTTTCCCTATTTTCTTCAAGTCTGAATTTGGCAACAAGAACTTTATGATCTGAGCTCCCAGTTTTTGCTGACTGTGTAGAGCTTCTCCATCTTCAGCTGCAAAGAATATAATCAATCTGATTTCGGTGTTGACCATCTGGTGATGTCCACGTGTAGAGTCTTCTCGTGTTGTTGGAAGAGGGTGTTTGCTATGACCAGTGTGTTCTCTTGGGAAACTCTGTTAGCCTTTGCCTTGCTTCATTTTGCCCTCCAAGGCCAAACTTGCTTGTTACTCCAGATATCTCTTGACTTCATACTTTTGCATTCTTGTCCTCTATGATGAAAAGGACATGTTATTTTGGTGTTAGTTCTAGAAGGTCTTATAGGTCTTCATTGAACCATTCAAGTTCGGCTTCTTCAGCATTAGAGGTTAGGGCGTAGACTTGGATTACTGTGATATTGAATGGTTTGCCTTGGAAACAGACATCATTTTGTCATTTTTGTCACCTGTCACTAACAGGTGACAGTAATTTTATTTTATTAGAAGTTGTTTTTTGACCTATTTTTTTTTTGATAAATTCTGACACCGGGTTAATTTCATATTGTTGTTCAGTCACTAAGTCACATCTGACTCTGTGAGCCCATGGACTGCAGCACGCCAGGCTTCCCTGTCTCTATCTCCTGGAGTTTACTCAAACTCATATCCATTGTGTTGGTGATGCCAGCCAACCATCTCATCCTCTGTTGCCCACTCCTCCTCCTGCTCTCAATCTTTCCCAGCCTTGGCTACCCACTCCAGTATTCTTGGCTGGAGAATCCCATGGACAGAGGAGCCTGGTAGGCTATAGTCCACACACACACAATTCTTATTCTTGGGGAAATATAATAAAAGATGAGCAGAATAATAAAGACTGAGCTCTTATTTGCCAAGGCATAATATTGGGCCTGAGGAAAATACAAATAATTATAAGAAAGGCATAAGCAAAAATTCAAAGATGGAAAGCACCAAGCAAATTCTAAGGAAGTGTGACTGTTCAAATTCTTCTATTTCATAGTCTGACTTCAAATACCTTTTTTTTCTTCGTGAACCACTCTAATTAGTCAAATGGGCTTAATAAGTGTCCTATAAAACATCTTATCTTCTCCTAGTTAATAATCATTGTACCTTGACATATTGAGCTCATTTTATTTTGGTTTAGCAGTTTCACCAGTTTAAAAAAGTCACTTAATAATTCAAACAAAGATTGGGCAAATTTGGGGCTATCATGTTATAACCAGACTTTCTGTTCTTATAGTCTTTGAAGAAGAATCAGATAAATCATCAGCAGTAACTGCAGTTCCTGGTTTAGAAGTACAAATTTGCCATATTTTTCAAGACATGAAAGAACCTTTGCACCAACTTAGAACTGCAAGAAAACAAAGCTTATGAACTTTTCGCACTGTTAGTGGTAATGCATGTGAACATTTTGATTCTGATGGAAACACTGTACAGGTAACATATTTTATTCAGAGTCAAAGTGAATCTGACAAATTAACATACAATGGTAGCATTATTAAGCATAGTGATATTATTGTTTTGTGTTGTCCTAGAATTTGCTCTAAGAGTTCTTTTCATTTGACTCTTATGAAGCATGTGCCCTTTTGACTATTCGGGGTGTTATGCAGAGAGCAAGGTAAATATGTTTGTGAATGTGTGATTTAAGTGTATACATTACCTAGAGTTTCCCTTTCCTTTAATTGTTGTTTTAAAACCATTGTTGCTTCATTTTCACTGCTACGACTCTCTGATTTGATTCAGAATAAAAAAGTAAATATATACAACATTAATCATTGCTGCTTGCTGTTCCAGCAGATTTGATGATGAAGTTGTAAGGAATAGCAATGGAATGTTAAATATTATTTTTAGAAGTCCTGAATTTTTAATGTTAATGAAATAGGCCATGTAGATTTTGTGTATGGTTTGCTTAACTGTTCCAATTTTAATTAAGTTTTTTCCTTTCTAGAAATAAATGAGATGGACTGTTGCAGAATTTATCAGTAAACTGTGATAAAAATTTATTCTGAAATATTTAAAACCAGATAGGGTCAAAATTATAGTGGGTTTATAACTGATTAGCTGATAATCATCTTCATGAACGTACCTCCACCTTTGATAGTTTTCAGTTTATAATTTTTGCAAATGCACCTCCTGCCCTTTCTCAGCCACAAGATGTACAGATCATAACTAGGGCAGGAGACATTTTTCCCAAGGGAGGTCATATGTGCCTTTCCCTAAGTTGTAGAAGGAAAAAACACAGTTAATATGTAGGTTAGAAGCAGTGAATAGCAGTAACCGTGAACTATGTACAATAACATAGTTAATATAACTGGAAGTTTATCAGGTAGAAAGAAGAACTGAGATGGTGTAATTTTCATTTCCCTCTACTTTTAGCTGTTAGTCATAAGGAGAAGTGGACGTACTGATATACATGTATACTGATTATCTCTTGAGTCCATAACACAAAGCAGACAGGCATAGAAAATTTTACTTGCAACAGATGTAACTTTCACTTGACTAGTGAGATACCACATAGATTTCTGAACTCTTTAAATTAAAAGGAGGTGGCTCAGAGGTAAAGAATCCACCTGCCAGTGTAGGAGGTGGGGGTTTGATCCCTGGGTCAGGAAGATCACCTGGAGAAGGAAATGGCAACCCACTCCAGCATTCTTGCCTGGAAAATTCTAAGGACAGAGGAGCCTGGTGGGCTACAGTCCATGGGGTCACAAGGAGTCAGACATGACTGAGTGACTAAACAGCAAATATAGATCTCCAGGTAACAAGAAATATATTCTGAAATCCTTAAGACTATGTGATCAGTATTTAAGTGAAGTTCAGATCATGGTCAGAACTTGAACTGAGCATCATTAGTAGAGTAAGTGAATATTTATTGAGCATGTATTATTTTTGTTTGTTGAATGCACAAATGAATGAGGAGATCGTATTAACTACGTCTTACAGTTGCATTTTACTGTATGAAGATGTACTATTTTATATGGAAGATTTAGAAGCAGAGAGAAATGCAGTCCAGGAGGTTAAAACTAAGGGAGCCAATTCACAGGGAAGAGCTGAAACAAAAACTTCAGGAAGGTTAAAGAGAAAAGATAGTATGTAATGAAAAGTGGAATATTACTTGGGTACAGAATAACTTACTGTTTTCTTTAATAATTTATTGACATAACTATCAACAAATACATTAAAATGTTATAGACAAAATTTTGCTTAGGAAAGATGGCAAATGTAAAGTGATTTTCCAAGTTGCATTACTAAAATAGGAATTTCACAGTTAAAGTTATTTGCTTAGAAAGGTAGCAGTTATAATGCTTTCAAAAGTATCTGCCTATTTAAAAAGCATATTAATTCAGACAGAACTGAGTAAGAATTCATAGCTTTCTTTGGAAACCCCTGTATAATGCAGAGATACATAGTATAAAAGTATGAGAGTTAACAATATTTAAGAGAACATTTTAAGTAAACTTCTCATGCCACTTAGAGATTGACATGTTCATAACTCTTTAGTTTTTAAGCAAAATGCTAGTCTAGGTGAAGCCTCTTAGAGTTTTTTCTTAATTATCCCGATGAGGTTTATGGTAATTTCTACTTTTACCAGCCTTGCAGTTTACCACTCTACTTATTTGAAGTTTTCCGTGCTTCACTTTTTCTTGCCCCAGCAACCTACTTACTCATCACTTTCTATTATTTCTAAATTTGGCATCCAGCTTCATTTTATTTTACTAATAACATGAAGTCCATTGGGGAAAGTCCTCCTAGTGGGAGCAGGGGTGTGCTGATGACAGCATCGATTTTGGGTTATTTTTTAATTAGATTGTCAGTTTCCTATTCAAGTGAAGAGAGATCTGTATTAATTCACTCACTCAGATGTATTGAAGAAGATTTACATCTGAATGGGTGAATTAATACAGGAGATTTAATGGCCCAGAAGATACAAGTAAGTAGAAATAGGAAGTGATCTAGATCATTAGTTTCCGAACTTTACCACATAGTAGATTTAACCTGTTGTTGTAGTTGCTAAGTCGTGTCCGTGAATAGCAACTCAGCAGGTTCCTCTGACCATGGGATTTCCCAGGCAAGAATACTGGAGTGGGTTGTCATTTTCTTCTCCAGGGGATCTTCTTAAGGATTGAACCGTGTCTCCTGTACTGGTAGGTGGATTCTCTACCACTGAGCCAACAGGGAAGCCCTAGAGATAACCTAGAGAAGTTTTAAGGATCCCTGTCCCTATACCAGTTAGAGTATCTGGGGTAGGACCTAGGCATCAGGACTTTTAAGAATTTCCCAAATGATTCTATTATGCAGCCAAATTTGAATACCAGTGACATGTATCTGTGGTCAGATTTTTTAAAATATGTGACAAATACTCTTTGAGAGCCACAAAATATTTACTATATAGCCCTTTGCAGAAAGTCTCTTGACCCATGAAATCCATTACTTTGTTCATCTGACTAGAAGCATTGGTATCACATGAGATCTTATTAGAAATGCAGAATTCCAGGCCCTATCCTAGATCAGCATTTTAACAAGATCTCTAGGAAGATTCCCCTGGAAAAGGGAATGGCTACCCACTCCAGTATTCTGGCCCAGAGAATTTCATGGTCTGTATAGTCCATGGGGTCACAAAGAGTTGGACACGACTGAGTGACTTGGACTTTCACTTTCCTTAGGTAATTAACATGGATATTAAAGCATGAGAAGCACTGATACATATCATAAATGTTGATACATATGTAGCATGTTGAGAATAATATTATTTATTTATTAAGTATTAAGCTCCTTCATACTTTCCTGGCTGAGGTAATCAAGACTGGCCACACAGTTGATACATTTTTCAGTTTTTAATCCTTTTACCACTGGTTACATTTTTAGATTTATTAACTCCTACAAAGGTTTCCTAGGCTTCCCTTGTAGCTCAGTTGGTAAGGAATCTGCCTGCAATGCAGGAGACCGGGGTTTGATTCCTGGGTCAGGAAGATCCCCTGGAGAAGGAAATGCCAACCCACTCCAGTACTCTTGCCTGGAGAACCTCACGGACAGAAGAGCCTGGTGGGCTACAGTCCATGGGGTTGCAAGAGTCAGACACGACTTAGGAACTAAACCACCACCACAAAGATTTCCTAGAGTGATAGATTATTACTTGGTCTCTTAGGATCATATTTCCCTTTTTGTGATCTGAAACTGGTCTTAGCGACATTCTTGATCAGTAGGAAGCAGCTGGACTGCTGAGGCTGGTGATCTGCAACTCTGCTTTTTCTGCCTGGGTTTCATGAACATTCCCTCTGGGAGTCCTGAGCTACCATGCAAGAGGCCTGATCACTGTGAGACTGCCTTGTCAGACCAATGGAGGTGCTCCATTTGATCACTGCAGCTGAGCCTAAATTTTAAGCACCTCTCCCAGGGAAACCAGCTGTATGACTGGAGCCGTCTTGAACCCTCCAGACCAGTCTGCTGCCTGCTGAGTATTGCCAAGTGACCTCTGTTGAAGCTACAGGGAACACAGAGTCATCCCACTGAGTGCTGTCTGAGCCCCTGATCCACAAAAATATGAGATATAATAAAATGATTGTTTTCTTACACCATTAAATTTAGGGTAGTTTGTTATTCAGCAATAGCTAACCAGACCACCTATGTAGCTAACCAGACCACCTATGTAGAACATTTTAAAACTTTTATGGTATTAGAGAAGAATTATTAAAGGTTATGCTAATTAAAAGATGCTTACTCCTTGGAGGGAAAGTTATGACCAACCTAGACAGTATATTAAAAAGCAGAGACATTACTTTGCCAACAAAGGTCCGTCTAGTCAAGGCTATGGTTTTTCCAGTGGTCATGTATGGATGTGAGAGTTGGACTGTGAAAAAATCTGAGCACCGAAGAATTGATGCTTTTGAACTGTGGTGTTGGAGAAGACTCTTGAGAGTCCCTTGGACTGCAAGGAGATCCAACCAGTCCATCCTAAAGGAGATCAGTCCTGGGTGTTCATTGGAAGGACTGATGCTAAAGCTGAAACTCCAATACTTTGGCCACCTCATGCCAAGAGTTAACTCACTGGAAAAGACTCTGATGCTGGGAGGGATTGGGGGCAGGAGGAGAAGGGGACGACAGAGGATGAGATGGCTAGGTGGCATCACTGACTCGATGGACATGAGTTTGAGTGAACTCCGGGAGTTGGTGATGGACAGGGAGGCCTGGCGTGCTGCGATTCATGGGGTGGCAAAGAGTCGGACATGACTGAGCGACTGAACTGAACTAATGCTATAAACTTTTAATTTGAGTTTATACTGATTTTAAGATTAATCCTTTTGTATATATAGCTCAGAGATGAAATCTAATGAAAGGACATCACGTGTGATGGCTTTGTGGTATGTCAACTTGGCGAGGCTAAATTACAGTTCTTAGAATTTCCTTTGCAATGTGTTTATGAATAAGTAGGCTATAAGAGTTATGCTTTATAACAGTTGGAAAGAGTACATGTGTCTCTTTCAATTCTGGTTTCTTCGGTGTGTATGCCCAGCAGTGGGATTGCTGGATCATAAGGCAGTTCTATTTCCAGTTTTTTAAGGAATCTCCACACTGTTCTCCATAGTGGCTGTACTAGTTTGCATTCCCACCAACAGTGTAAGAGGGTTCGCTTTTCTCCACACCCTCTCCAGCATTTATTGCTTGTAGACTTTTGGATCGCAGCCATTCTGACTGGTGTGAAATGGTATCTCATTGTGGTCTTGATTTGCATTTCTCTGATAATGAGTGATGTTGAGCATCTTTTCATGTGTTTGTTAGCCATCCGTATGTCTTCTTTGAAGAAATGTCTATTTAGTTCTTTGGCCCATTTTTTGATTGGGTCATTTATTTTTCTGGAGTTGAGCTGCATGAGTTGCTTGTATATTTTTGAGATTAGTTGTTTGTCAGTTGCTTCATTTGCTATTGTTTTCTCCCATTCAGAAGGCTGTCTTTTTACCTTGCTTATAGTTTCCTTTGTTGTGCAGAAGCTTTTAATTTTAATTAGATCCCATTTGTTTATTTTTGCTTTTATTTCATTCTTTGAAGAAATGTCTATTTAGTTCTTTGGCCCATTTTTTGATTGGGTCGTTTATTTTTCTGGAATTGAGCTGCATGAGTTGCTTGTATATTTTTGAGATTAGTTGTTTGTCAGTGAGATGGATGAAACTGGAACCTATTATACAGAGTGAAGTAAGCCAGAAAGAAAAACACCAATACACTATACTGACACATATATATGGAATTTAGAAAGACGGCAATGATGTCCCTGTATGCAAGACAGCAAAAGAGACACAGATGTATAGAACGGACTTTTGGACTCTGTGGGAGAGGGAGAGGGTGGGATGATTTGGGAGAATGGCATTGAAACATATATACTATCATGTAAGAACGAAGTACCAACCTATGTTCAATACAGGATACAGGATGCTTAGGGCTGGTGCACGGGGATGATCCAGAGAGAGGATATGGGGTGGGATGTGGGAGGGGGATTCAGGATTGGGAGCTCATATACACTTGTGATGGATTCATGTCAATGTATTGCAAAACCAATACGGTATTGTAAAGTAAAATAAAGTAAAAAAAAAAAAAAAAGAGTTGGAAAGAGGGAAGAAAAGCATGAGCTAGTCTAGTATATATACACCTTCTCTTAATTACTTAATAAAACATCAGTGTAGCTTCTCCTATGAAAAGAATTTTTTTCAGATATAAAGTCCCTCATCAGTCATTAGGGAGGTTACCCTGGAGGGCCTGATAATCAATTGGAAGGTCTTAAAAGAAGGTTTAGACATTCCCTGGAGAAAGAAACTCTACCTATGGACAACAGCTTTGGCCATTGTCTTTTGAATCCTAGACTTTTGTGTTCTTATATTTCTTACTGCTTTCCCTATGGACTCTGGATTTGTGTAAACTGATTCTCAAAACCATGTAATCATTTCATTTCCTTGTTTTGTATTGTGTATATACTACACAAACATATATATATATTATATGTATATACATATGTATATATACACATATACACATGTACATGTATGCATGTATATGTACATATATGTATGCATAGACATGTATACATGTATATATGTATACATGTATGTTATATATACATGTATATGTATATACATATACATATATCAGTTCAGTTCAGTTGCTCAGTCGTGTTCGACTCTTTGCGACCCCATGAATTGCAGCACACGAGGCCTCCCTGTCCATCACTAACTCCCGGAGTTCACTCAAACTCATGTCCATCGAGTCGATGATGCCATCCAGCCATCTTATCCTCTGTCGTCCCCTTCTCNCAAAAAAAAAAAGAAAGAAAGACCTGCTTAAGAAGGTTTAGTCTTTATTCGTAATTGCTCCAAACTGGAAACAACTCATATGTCCACAATAGGATAGTTCATAAAATGGCATGAAAGTGAAAGTAGCTCAGTTGTATCTGACTCTTTGCGACCCCATGAATTATACAGTCCATGGAATTCTCCAGGCTAGAATACTAGAGTAGATAGCCTTTCCCTTCTCAGGAGATCATCTCAACCCAAGGATCGAATCCAGGTCTCCCACACTGCAGGAGGATTCTTTACCAGCTGAGCCACAAGGGAAGCCCAAAATGGGATGCTACTCAGCAATTTTTTAAAGCTAATAATATGCATAAAAACATGGATGAATCTCAAAAGCATTTTGCTGAGTGAAAGAAGCCAGACCCAATAACGAAGTGAGTTCTAGAACAGGCAGAATTAGTCTCTGGTAACAGAGCAGATCAGAGCTGCTTAGGGGTGAGTTCTGGGTGAGGAGGAGGGGTTCACTGAAGGAGTCACAGGGGAACTCCGTGGGGTGATGCAATTTTCTCTAACTTGATACGGGTGTTGGCCACACTGCTATACACGTCTGTGCCATTTTATTAACCTGCACACTTAAAAATGGTACTTTTTATTAGCCATAAATTATTCCTCAACCAAGATGGTTTTTAGAAAAGTTACCCATGGCTTAACATTACACCCAAAGCCTTGACTCCTCCAGGCCCTGATCTGCCCCCAGCAGAGCTTCCGCCCCCTGCCTGCGTGCTGTGCCTTCCGGTCTCAGGCTCCTCAGCACAGCCTCCCGCCTCCCACCTCCGGATGGCATGCCAGGCTACTGCAGTCTGTATCCCCTTGGAAGATCAGCCTCGGGAAGCAGGGACCGTGCCTGCTCTGTGAACCACCCTGCTCCACGCCTGGCGCTGAGGAGGGTCAGGACCAGCTCGGGGGCTCTCAGGCCCCACGACCATCCAGGGGGAGAAAGAAGAGGTTAGAAAGGGAAGTTACAGTGAGGAAAGCAGATCCCCTGGGGGAGGGATGGAGCAGAGACTGGTTTGGAAGCGGGGTGAGACGTGGTGCAGGAGACACCAATTCATGCCCTCCAGGGAAACACCAAGTGTGACGTCCAGAGCAAAGCCCCACAGGAGGGGCGAGGGGGAAGGGGAGGTCAGGTTCTGGTGGTGGAAATGCAGCCCCCCCCCAGCCCAGAGAGGGTCCCGAAGGCCACAGGATGGCCCCTGCTTATTACTCTGTACACCTCTGAGGCACAGAGACACCCCCAGGCTGTGACCCTGACAGCGGGACCCTCCACCCTCAGACTCACTCCCAGGGTCTCCCTCCTCCCTCCCTGCTACAGGCCTCAGGCAGGAAACCTCTACCAGACCCAGGGTTCAAGAGGGTCTCTCCCTTCCTCTGATGCTGGTCATCAGAGGAAGCCATTTCTGGGAGAAGACAGCGCCAGAGCTCAGTTTCAGCGCTACTGGCACGGTTAATGACCCCGAAAGACTTCAGAGTTGATGACGCAAGGGGTCTTTGACAGATAAGTTACTTTTAATCCATTATCAATTAAGCCATGGTTACTAATTTCATCGCGGCTTCCCTTGTGGCTCAGATGGTAAAGAGTCTGCCTGTAATGCAGAAGACCCAGGTTTGATCCCTGGGTTGGGAAGATCCCCTGGAGAAGGGCATGGCAACCCACTCCAGTATGCTTGCCTGGAGAATTCTATGGACAGAGGAGCCTGGCAGGCTATAGTCCATGGGTTCACAAAGAGTCGGACACGACTGAGCGACTAACACACACCAGTTTCATCACATCAGAAAAAGAAATACAAACCACAATGATATGAATCAATCATGTTTCAACAGAGAATCTCAGTAATATGTGTGGCACAGAAGATGGGGATTCATTCATGGAGTAAATAAGGCAGTGACCCACGGCTCCGGATACATATCCCCTGCTTCCAGACTGTGTACGCAGCTTCTGTCTCTGAAACAATTTCTTGAGGAAGACAAATGTAGTATTGCCATGACAGACTCCCCTGCTCTGTCATTGCAGTCCTCTCTAAGCCTCCCTCTGAATGGGGTGCCCCTCGAGCCCCAGAATTGCCCCCACAGTCTCCTGTAACTGGAGTTAGAGCCAAAGACTCTGACCCAGAGTCCAGATGAGCCCAGACTTGCCAGGTCTGCTGCCACGAGCCCCGGCACATTGGAAGAGGGGACTGGAAGCCCAACAATCCAGCCAGGAGTCACTTCAGACCTCACAGGAAGCCAGGTCAGCTCTTGGTTCAGCACCCCAAGCTGACTGAGGTATGCAGTGTTGGCTGCCTCCCCACATATATCCTCCCCTACCTAACAGATACCTAAATTTTCCAACTTTAAGTTGGGCTCCTACTGGCCAATGAGGGCCTCTCGGCCCCCTGACAGCAGAAATTGGTCCAAAGGTAGGCATGTGACCTAAGTCAGCCCAGTGAAATAGGAGGAGAAGTTGCTGAGGTCTCCCAGGAAAGATGCGTCCTCAGTCTACAGGAGGTTCTGGGGGAAAGCTCTTTCTCAGTGATAAAGAACATGACCTCATATGCCACTGGCAGCCACTATATATCACCAAGAGGAGGCCCAGTCTAAGATAATGCCAACAGCACGGGAGGTGAAAAGCTAGGAGAGATTTGTGATATCACTGAGCTGCTTGTTCAAGTTTCTTCTGAGGAATCCAGTCTATGACTGGAGATTTTCAATTTTTGACTCAATAAATTATCTTCAATGTGGTGTGTGTGTGTGTGTGTATATATATATATATATATATTTTTTTTTTTTTTTTACCAGCTCAGCTGGTAAAGAATCTGCCTGCAATGCAGGAGACCCTGGTTCAAATCCTGGTTGGAAGATCCCCTGGAGAAGGGATAGGCTACCCATTCCAATATTCTTGGGCTTCCCTGGTGGCTCAGATGGTACAAAATCCACCTGCAGTGTGAGAGATCTAGGTTAGATCCTCAGGTTGGGAATACCCCCTGGAGGAGTCCCTGGCAACCCATCCCAGTATTCTTGCCTGGAGAATCCCATGGACAGAGGAGCCTGATGGGCTATAGTCCATGGTGTTGCAAAGAGTCAGACATGACTGAAGCGACTAAGCACAACACAGGACAAATATGTGTATATATTAATGCATATAATGGAATATTACCCAGCCATAAAAAAGAATGAAATAATGCCATTTTCAGGACCTAGAGATTATGATACTAAATGAAGTAAGCCAGACAGAGAAAGACAAATATACACTGTCACTTGTGTGTGGAATCTAAAAACAAAACAAAACAAAATAATTCATTTATAAAACAGAAAAAGACTTACAGACATAGAAAACAAACTTATGGTTACCAAAAAGGAAATAGGGGGAGGGATAAATCAGAAGTTTGGAATCAACGTATACACACTATTATATAAAATAGATAAGCAACAAGGATGTAGTGTATAGCACTGGGGATGGTATTCAATATCTTATAATAACCTGTATGGGAAAACAATCTGAAAAAGAATATTTACATGTATATATACATATGTGTGTGTATATTCCTTTTCAGATCTTTTCCCATATATATTATTTATTATATATGTACTACGTGCTGTGCTAAGTTGCTTCAGTCATGTCTGACTCTGTGTGACCCTATGGACTGTAGCCCACCAGGCTCCTCTGTCTGTGGGATTCTCCAAGCAAGAATACTGGAGTGGGTTGCATGCCCTCCTCCAGGATATATTTGCTGTACACCCAAAATTAACACAACATTGTAAATCAACTACACTTCAATTTTTTTAAAAAGAAAGAAATTATCTTCTTGTACAGCTGAATTTGGAGGTTCAAAACATCCCCTATTCCTCTAGTTTCTCTAGTCCTTTCTCCAGTCTATTCCACATGGTCTTGCTTTCAGCCTTCTCATGATAACAGTGGGCCTGTGAGTTCCAGGCCTTCATCTTCTCAGATTCAAGTTCAACAAGAAAGAAAGCATCTCTTTCCAGAAGTTTCCACCTGAGTCCCAGAATTCCATACAACTGAACAACTTGATGGAAGGGCCTCCCACTGCAGCTGTGGAAAAGAAGCAGAGCCGTCCTGAGGCCATGCTGTCTGAGGTGGGAGGGGAGGCAGGTTCCCAGAGGCATCTCCGCACTGCTCCTGGAGAAGGGGGAACGGCTGCTGGACGGGAAAGCTCACAGACCAACCACAGTGCCCTTGCACCATCCCAGGAGAGCCGCCCACCCAGCTGTACCACCCTGTACCCTTCCTCACTGACCCGCCCGCTCCTGCCACCCCTGAGGATGGAGGGTGACCTGCCCATACACCACTTCCACCAGCCTCTTCTGTGGCCAGCCCAAAACCTTCTCCTCACTCAGGACAGCACCGCCTCTAGGAAGTGATCCTGAACTCCACACTCCACCCAGTGGGGCTTCCCCCACCCTCGATCCTGCCTGGGTCCTATCAGCACTCCCCAGCCTCTCCCCCAGCCCTGTCTAGCCAGGAACAGTGGCTGAGCCCCGCAGGTACTCTTCAATTACTCTCCTGCCAGCACCCACAGCAACCTTGTGCCTCACCCTTCTGCCAAACAAGCATCTTAGAGCAATGAAAATGTGTCTTTTCGCAAATACTCTGAGGGCTGAGGCTACAGAAATCCAGGGTCCCCGGCAGTCCTTGGCAGCACTCATGCCCAGCCCACGCCCAGCCCCCAGGCTCCACAGTCTCCACGCAAACCCAGTGCCTTCACTCAACCTGAAGAGGGTGCGCCCCTCCACCAGCCTCCCCTTCAGGACCTCTCCAAGGACTGTTGGCAGTCTGCTCAGTTTGGGAGTCACTGCTCTGCCTGTCCAGGTAAGGGTTAATAATACTGGCTGTCACGGAGATGTTTTCCCACCTCCAGACTCCGGATGAAGATAGAAATGGTATTTATGATTTCTTCCCAACGTTTCTGGAAAGGATTTAAGGTGCTTACGAGGATACACATATATAACAAGACAGCATAAATTAAACGTGGGAGACAAAAAAGAAAGAAAAACAAGGATAGGGGCGTAAAGAGGAACAAGGAAGAAAGCTACCTTGAAAACAAAGCCCAGATGAGCGCTATGCATGCTGTGTGTGCTTGCTATAACGAAAAACAAACGCGTCCCAACACTTCCTAGCAGCTCGCCGGAAAAAAGCAAACCTGTCTGCTAGAAGCTTCGGGGTTGGTTGCGTTAAAAAGTGCACACGATTACCCAGGAGACATCCCAGCGTTTGTTTCCCAGGAACGTCTCCCAAGGGATGGCAATGCAAGGACAATGGGAGGTGAGGACTGATGGGCGTTCGTGCCGAGCTGTGAGCTTGGAAGTAGCAGGGGGTGCGCTGGCGGTGAGTGGCTGGGACAAGGAAGGCTCTAGCCCCCCTGCTTCCCACATCTGGACAGCGAGGAGACTGTAATAGCTGCCATGCTCTGGGAATGGCACCCAGCCTCTCCTGCTCCTACCCACACCCTCAGAATGGCGCCCCACCCTCTGGAGAGAGATCCCCAATGACTGTCCCAGAGGCCCCTCCTGCTTGGTGGAGTGGAACGCCAGCCAGTCCCGGTCAGGGCGTCACTAGACCTTGCAAGTCCTATCTGCTCTTGCTTTGGACACCCAGATCTTCACTCCCTCATATTTCTGTCTGAAAGCTTTAACTAAGCAACTGCTGGGCACAGCCTGGGGTTGGAAAGGTTATAGAGGAAAAAGGAAGCTCCGACTAAGGCTGCCTGCAATTATTTGGCCTTCAGGAGGTGCTGCAGAGTCAAGGGGCCACCCACATCTTGTGACTCCCTTCAGGAGGATCCTCTGAGGACCACAGGTGCTGGCATGTGTAGCGGCAGCCTGGTAGAGAGGCTCAAAGTCGCAAATGCAGCAGCATGAGGCGTCTTGGACTAAGAGGTGAAGGCCTTACAGATGCCAGGTTAGGTCTCCTAGAAATGGCTGGGGAGGGCACGGGAGAGGCCAAGACCCTGGGGTCTGCCGCAGCCAGGGTGGGAGGAAGACAGAGCCTTAATGCAAAGAACTCCATTAGTGCCTCCAGCTTCACAGGCCCTGGGCGGTCCTGCAATAGGTGAGCAACTCTACTGTTCTGGCATCTGACCTATTTCTTTCTGATTACAAAAGTAACACATTCTTAATAAGGAAAAAAAAAAAAAAACATATTATCATTTCATTTTGTATTTTTAGTATTTTTTAAGTGGAGGGAAAACCTCAGTCTTTACAATATGTGTAAAAGTGACATTGTAAAATTAGAACCACAAATCCCAAATCAAGAAGAACTGTAAAATTAATAGTGTATTGTTGCTAAGTACTAATAGATTAGATCTTAAATCAAGTTTAGTTTGTTACATGAAACATTCATAAATAAATCCATTCTCATATTTTCTATAAACACCAACAATTTATATAATACATTATAAAAACTTCAAAGCACATTTTAAAAATGTTTAAGTATTGTTATCTACATCATTTGTAATTGTGCAACAGTATTAAGGTATGAAAATTCCTAAAATGGAAAGAAAAAATAGCAAAGAAAGCAGAAAACAATGAATCCAATGACCCAGTTCACTGAATAAATATAGATGATCACCATATCCATGTCAAACCACCATCCACGGCTATCATCCTCAAAGTGCAGATAATCCATCCTGTGTGCACCATGTGGAAACTGCCTTCTTGTAACTGGAGCTGCACGTCTGTGGAAACCTAGAAGATATATGAACATACAAGTTAAAGCCCATTAAATTCAGATAAGTGCTCAGAAAGGAAGCTGCATTATGAACGTGAGTATCACGACCAGAGCATTATCTTGATTTCACTGAGTGGCATATATCGTATTCCATACAGTTTTTCTTTTTAATGGTAAGCAACTATCAGAAGTTTTTTTCAGTTAAAGCTTCTAAGGGGGACAGTAAAATTAGTGAAAAGCATGGAATATGGAGTCAAGAGATTATTCTTTTTTAAAAACCAAACTATAGTTGATCTCTAGTATATAGCATATGATTTAATATTTTTATAGACTATACTCTATTTAAAGTTATAATAAAATATTGGCTATATTTCCTCTGCTATACAATATATCCTGTAGCTTATTTTAATACATAGTAGTTTATACTTCTTAATCTCCTACCTCCTCCTGTCTTCCTTCCTTGCCTATCCACACTGATAACAACTAGTCTGATCTCTGTATGAGTGTGTTTTTGTTGTGTATTATTTACTCATTTTAGTGTTTAGATTCCATATATAAGTGATAACATACAGTATTTGTAGTTTTCTGACTTATTTCACTAAGCATAGTATCCTCCAGGTCTATCCATATTGTTGAAAGTGTCAAAACTTCATTCTTTTTTCAATGGCTGAGGAATATTGCATTGTGTGTGTATGTATATCCCATCTTTATCTGTTCATCTGTTGATGGACACTTACATAGGCTATTGTAAATAATGCTGCTATGAACACTGGGGTACATCAGTTCAGTTGCTTAGCCATGTCCAGCTCTTTGCGACCCCATGGACTGCAGCGGGCCAGGCCTCCCTGTCCATCACCAACTCCTGGAGTTTACCCAAACTCATCTCCATCGAGTCGGTGATGCCATCCAACCATCTCATCCTCTGTCATCCCCTTCTCCTCCCTCCTTCAATCTTTCCTAGTATCAGGGTCTTTTCAAATTAGTCAGCTCTTTGCATCAGGTGGCCAAAGTATTGGAGTTTCAGCCTCAACATCAGTCCTTCCAATGAACACCCAGGACTGATTTCCTTTAGGATGGACTGGTTGGATCTCCCTGCAGTCCAAGGGACTCTCAAGAGTCTTTTCCAACACCACAGTTCAAAAGCATCAATTCTTCGGTGCTCAGCTTTATTTATAGTCCAATTCTCACATCCATACATGACTCCTGGAAAAACCATACATAGCTTTGACTAGATGGACCTTTGTTGGCAAAGTAATGCCTCTGCTTTTTAATATGCTGTCTAGGTTGGTCATAGCTTTTCTTCCAAGGAGCAAGCATCTTTTAATATCATGGGTGCAGTCACCATCTGCAGTGATTCTGGAGCCCCCCAAAATAAAGTCTGCCACTGTTTCCACTGTTTCCGCATCAATCTGCAATGAAATGATGGGACCGGATGCCATGATCTTAGTTTTCTGAATGTTGAGCTTCAAGCCAACTTTTTCACTCTCCTCTTTCACTTTCATCACAAGGATCTTTAGTTCTTCTTTGCTTTCTGCCATAAGGGTGCTGTCATCTGCATATCTTAGGTTATTGATATCTCTCCCGGCAATCTTGATTCCAGCTTGTGCTTCTTCCAGCCCAGCATTTCTCATGATGTACTCTGCACAGAAGTTAAATCAGCACAGTGACAATATATAGCCTTGACATACTCCTTTTCCTATTTGGAACCAGTCTGTTGTTCCATGTCCAGTTCTAACTGTTGATTCCTGACATGCATACAGATTTCTCAGGAGGCAGGTCAGGTGTTCTGGTATTCCCATTTCTTTCAGAATTTTTCACAGTTTGTTTTGATCCACACAGTCAAAGGCTTTGGCATAGTCAATAAAGCAGAAGTAGATGTTTTTCTGGAACTCTCTTGCTTTTTAGATGATCCAGTGGATGTTGGCAATTTGATCTCTGGTTCCTCTGCCTTTTCTAAAACCAGCTGGAAGTTCACGGTTGATGTATTGTTGAAGCCTGGCTTGGAGAATTTTGAGCATTTCTTTACTAGCATGTGAGATGAGTGCAATTGTGTGGTAGTTTGAACATTCTATGGCATTGCTTTTCTTGAAAACTGACCTTTTCCAGTCCTGTTCCCACAGCTGAGTTTTCCAAATTTGCTGGTATATTGAGTGCACCACTTTCACAGCATCATCTTTTAGGATTTCAAAGAGGTCAACTGGAGTTCCATCACCTCCACTATCTTTGTTCATAGTGATGCTTCCTAAGGCCCACATGACTTCACATTCCATGATGTCTGGCTTTAGGTGAGTGATCACACC
The DNA here is from genome assembly GCA_006410635.1 of Cephalophus harveyi. Taxonomy (NCBI): domain Eukaryota; kingdom Metazoa; phylum Chordata; class Mammalia; order Artiodactyla; family Bovidae; genus Cephalophus; species Cephalophus harveyi. The sequence goes on from SJYT01041839.1 coordinate 54,407, forward strand.
ATCGTGATTATCTGGGTTGTGAAGATCTTTTTTTGTACAGTTCTTCTGTGTATTCTTGCCACCTCTTCTTAATATCTTCTGCTTCTGTTAGGTCCATCCCATTTCTGTCCTTTATTGTGCCCATCGTTGCATGAAATGTTCCCTTGGTATCTCTAATTTTCTTGAAGAGATCTCTAATATTTCCCATTATATTGTTTTCCTCTTTTTCTTTGCATTGATCACTGAGGAAGGCTTTCTTATCTCTCCTTGCTATTCTTTGGAACTCTGCATTCAAATGGGTATATCTTTCCTTTTCTCCTTTGCTTTTGCCTTTTCTTCTTTTCACAGCTATTTGTAAGGCCTCCTCAGATAGCCATTTTGCCTTTTTGCATTTCTTTTTCTTGGGGATGGTCTCGATACCTATCTTGTGGATATATCTTTTCAAATTACTATTTTTACTTCAGTATCCAAGAATACTGAATATCCAAGAATGGAATATCCAAGAATGGAATTGGAGGACCAATTGGTAGTTCTATTTTTAGTTTTTATTGGGGAAACTTCATACTAATTTATTTTGTGGCTGTACCAATTTACATTCCTACAAACAATGTACTAGGGTATCCTTTTCTCCAAATTCTCATCAATGTTATTTGTGGTCTTTATGATGGTAGCCATTCTACAGGTGTGAGATGATAACTCATTTGCATTTCTTTGATGATTAGTGATGTTGAGCATCTTTTCCTATTGGTCATCTGTATGTCTTTTCTGGAGAAATGTCTGTTTAGGTCTTGTGTATTTTTTAATTGACTTTTTTGATAATGAGTTGTATGAGCTCTTTATATATTTTGGATATGGACTCCTTATTGGTCATAAAACTGGCAGAAATTTTAAAAGACTAATTTTGTTCTGTCATTTACTTGGGTCAAGTTAATTGATCTCTTTGATTTCAGATTTCTCATCATCTGATTTTTTAATTAAAATTTTGTGAGGTTCATTTTTTTGATATTGAGTTGCATGAGCTGTTTATAAGATTTAGAGATTAATTCCTTATCAGCTGCATTGTTTGCAACATTTCCTCCCATTCTATGGGTTGTCTTTTCATTTTGTTTATGGTTTCTTTTGCTATGAAAACTTTTCAGTTTAAATAGGTCCCATTTGTTTACTTTTGTTTTCATTTTCATTACTCTAGGAGAAGATTGAAAAAGATATTGTGGTGATTTATGTTAAAGAGTGTTCTGCCTATATTTTCCTCTAAGAATTTATAGTATCTGGTCTTACATTTAGGCTGTTAATTCATTTTGAGTTTTTGTGTATGGTGCTAAAGAATGTTCTAATTTCATTTTTTATATGTAGCTGTCCAGTTTTCTCGGAATCATTTATTAAAAGAGACTATCTTTTCTCCATTGTATAGTCTTGCTTTCTTTGTCACAGGTTAATTGACCATAGGTACTACACGGCTCTCTACCCTGTTCCATTGGTCTTTATGTCTGGTTTTGTGTCAGCACCATACTGCTTTAATGACTGTAGCTTTGCAGTGTAATTTAAAGTCAAGGAACCTAATCCTCCAACTCTGTCTTTCATTCTCAAGATTGTTTTGGCTCTTTGGGGTCTTTTGTGTCTCCATACACATTTTAAGAACAACCCATGAAAAAATGGGCAAAAGACCTAAATAGATGTTTCTCCAAAGAAGACTTACAGTTGACCAAGAGGCGTATGAAAAGATGCTCAATGTCAGTAATTATTAGATAGATTCAAATCAAAACTAAAGTGAGATATCACCTCATACCAGTTAGAATGGCCATCATCAAAAAGCCTACAAATAACAAATGCGGGCAGTATGGAGAAAAAGGATCCTTTTTTACATTGTTGGGGCTTCTGCAGTGGCTCAGAAAGTAAAGAATCTGCCTGCAATACAAGAGACCTGGGATCAATCCCTGGATCGGGAAAATCCCCTGGAGAAGGGAATGGATACCACTCCAGTATTCTTATCTGGAGAATTCCATGGACAGAGAAGCCTGGTAGGTTATAGTCGATGGGGTTGTAAAGAGTTGAATACAACTGAGTGACTAACACACAAGTCTGCATTGTTGGAGGGAATGTAAATTGGAACACCCCCTATAGAGAACAGTATGGAGGTTCCTTCAGTTCAGTTCAGTTCAGTTGCTCAGTCGTGTCCGACTCTTTGCGACTCCATGAATCGCAGCACGCCAGGCCTCCCTGTTCATCACCATCTCCCGGAGTTCACTCAGACTCAAGTCCATCGAGTCCGTGATGCCATCCAGCCATCTCATCCTCGGTCATGTCCGACTCTTTGCGACCCCATGAATCGCAGCATGCCAGGCCTCCCTGTTCATTACCATCTCTCGGAGTTCACTCAGACTCACGTCCATCGAGTCCGTGATGCCATCCAGCCATCTCATCCTCTGTCGTCCCCTTCTCCCTCTGCCCCCAATCCCTCCCAGCATCAAAGTCTTTTCCAATGAGTCAACTCTTTGCATGAGGTGGCCAAAGTACTGGAGTTTCAGCTTTAGCATCATTCCTTCCAAAGAAATCCCAGGGCTGATCTCCTTCAGAATGGACTAGTTGGATCTCCTTGCAGTCCAAGGGACTCTCAAGAGTCTTCTCCAACACCACACTTCAAAAGCATCAATTCTTCGGTGCTCAGCCTTCTTCACAGTCCAACTCTCACATCCATACATGACCACAGGAAAAACCATAGCCTTGACTAGATGGACCTTAGTCGGCAAAGTAATGTCTCTGCTTTGGGGTGAATGATATTCAAGTGTCCAATGGTCTGTGTCATCTGAGATGAAGATGAAGATATTGATTAGCCACTGGCTTTGAAAAGTTAAGGACCATCCTGATTTCCAGGTGGACCACTAAAAGCACAGAACTACACAGGATTAAGGAGAGTGGCTCCTGATCGTGAGGAAAGGGTTAAGACAGCATGGGAGTGGATCCTAGGGTGCTGATCTCTTTTCATTCCTGATTTACTTGCTGGTTATCTGAGTGTTTCATTCATAATTATTCATTTTAACTGTACAAATGTTTTGTATAATTCTCTCTATATATGCTATAATTCACAATTTTAAAAAAATTAAAAGATGTTCACTACTCATAATAAGTGAAAAAATTTAAACTATTTTATAAAGGCCAAAAAGTCTGAGGACTGACTGTGTTGGCAAGGGGCTGGTAAATGGTTGGTGGGGTATAAATTGGTGCATCATTTGTGGAAGATACTTTGGTAATTTTAACCCAAATTTCCAAGATACAAAGCTTTGACTACCTCTGGGGTCTTATCCTACAGAGTGACTCACAGATGTTCAAATTTACTTGTGCAAGTTCAGTCGCTCAGTCGTGTCCGACTCTTTGCGACCCCATGAATCACAGCACGCCAGGCCTGCCTGTTCATCACCATCTCTCGGAGTTCACTCAGACTCACGTCCATCAAGTCAGTGATGCCATCCAGCCATCTCATCCTCGGTCGTCCCCTTCTCCTCCTGCCCCCAATCACTCCCAGCATCAGAGTCTTTTCCAATGAGTCAACTCTTCACATGAGGTGGCCAAAGTACTGGAGTTTCAGCTTTAGCATCATTCCTTCCAAAGAAATCCCAGGGAGGGTGACAACATACAGCCTTGACGTACTCCTTTTCCTATTTGGAACCAGTCTGTTGTTCCATGTCCAGTTCTAACTGTTGCTTCCTGACCTGCATACAGATTTCTCAAGAAATCTGGGATGGTGCACAAGAGAAGTTAATTGCATGAACAAAGACGGTAATCACAGTAGTAGAAGTAGTGATAATGACTCTACTACCATAGATGTCTGGTCAAGTATAAAGCACTTTGTATGGATAACTGCATTTAATCTTAACATTAAATCTAACTTCTCCCCATTTTATAAATTATAACCAAGTCACACTCAGATTGGCTTCCCAGGTGGAGCAGTGGTAAAGAATCTGCCTGTCAGTGCAGGAGATGTAAGAGATTCTGGTTCTATCCCTGGGTCAGGAAGATCTCTTGGAGCAGGAAGTGGCGACCCACTCTAGAATTTTTGCCTGGGAAATCCCATGAACAGAGGAGCCTGGCAGCCGACAGTCATGGGGTCACAAAGAGTCAGACATGAATAAATGACTGAACACACACACACAAAACCTCATTCCATAGTTCATCAGGCACTCTATCTATCAGATCTAGGCCCTTAAATCTATTCCTCACTTCCACTGTATAATCATAAGGGATTTGATTTAGGTCATACCTGAATGGTCTAGTGGTTTTCCCTACTTTCTTCAATTTGAGTCTGAATTTGGTAATAAGGAGTTCATGATCTGAGCCACAGTCAGCTCCTGGTCTTGTTTTTGTTGACTGTATAGAGCTTCTCCATCTTTGGCTGCAAAGAATATAATCAATCTGATTTCGGTGTTGACCATCTGGTGATGTCCACGTGTACAGTCTTCTCTATTGTAATAGCAAAAGATGGGAAACAACCTAAACGACTATTGTTAAATACATAATGATGTGGCTGTGTTGTGAAGTATTATGCAGCCATGAACAAGGACCCTCTCTAGCAAGCAATTATCATCAAGTTGCATCATTAAGTGAAAAGACAGGTGCAAAGCAGCATGTACAATACACTGTCAGTCATGTGAAAGCAGCTGGGGGAGGTTGTTGTTTAGTCATTAAATTGTGTCCAACTCTTTTGCAACCCCATGGACTGTAGCCTGCCAAGTTCCTCTGTCCATGGGATTTCCCAGGCAAGAATACTGGAGATGGTTGTCATTTCCCTCTCCAGAGGATCTTCCTGACCCCGGGATCAAACCCAAGTCTCCTGTGTCTCCTGCTTTGGCAGGCGGATTCTTTACCACTGAGCCACCTGGGATGCCTTGGGAGGAGGTTACATACATGTAATTGTCTGAATATTCTTCAAATTTCTAAAACATTTCTAGCAGGCTACCCAAGAAACTGGTAGTTCTAGGCAGCCTAGAAGTCATGGTTAGAAATCCTGTTTTTCACTGTACATTCTTTGGTGACTTTTGAACTTCAAAACAGAAAGTACATATTCACAATTATAAGCATAAACTATAGCAGGATTGGGAAATACTGCAGCCTCTTCCGAGCCCAGCCATCCCCTGCCCACAAGGTTTTCAAGGAAGCTGTAGGAAGGGGAGGAACAGTGGCACATGGCCAACTAAAGTGCGCCTTGTGTTATTAACTAGATGTATACCCAGCTCCCCTGGGCAGGGCGTCAGCTCTCCAAATCACCTGCAAGGCGAGCCAGGACCGTCCCTGATCATTGGGCGTCTGTGGCCACTTCAGAGAAAGAGAGAAAGGGTCACCCACTCAAGGACAAGGGGGGATGAAGGGGCCTGCAGCACCCCCATCCTGTCCCCAGGAGGGAGAAAGATGCGTGCACACACACACAACCACTTCTGCAAAACCCACCTCACTCTGTTCACCCTGTTTTAAAGCCTGCAGTTCCCATCCAACAGCTTATCTGGAACATTCTCTCTCCTTAACAACTGCTCTTTTGCAAGCGTGTGCTGTCACTTCAGTTGTCTCTGACTCTGCAACCCGCCAAGCTCCTCTGGCCATCGGGATTCTCCAGGCAAGAATACTGGAGTGGGTTACCATTTCCTTCTCCAGGGGATCTTCCCAACCCAGGGATCAAACCTGGGTCTCCTTCATTGCAGGCAGATTCTTTACCATCTGAGCCACAGAAGGGAAATTGAGGGAAGCCCAATTTTTTTAAAAAAAGTTAACCAATTCCCCATCAAACATTTGAGACTTTTTTGTGGGGTCCTCAGCCATGCTTTGATGAAAATCAGCAGAGCTAAATGTTGATGCCTCTCTTAATTACATCCTTAGAAGACTATCCTGGAAGTTGGGTAAGGAATACAGACATTCTCTGGCTTTCTATATCCATCTCTGCTTTGACTCAGCCCACTTTAACATGAGGGTTCATCTCCCAAGCCCCTTCCAAGCCTGAATTCCAATTTGGTTTTATCTTTGCCTACTTAACATTTGTAGGGGGAGGCATCTTTTTATTGCTTTAATTTGCATCCTTTGATTATAATTGGGTTGAGATCTCTTCGTATGTTTTTTCACCTCTAACACAAATCACCCATTTGTGCAGCCATACAAACCCATTGCCTTCCTTCTCCTCCTCTTTGCTTAGGCCTGAAGAGCCCTTGTACATTCGCAGCTGTCAAAATCGTCCCATCTTTCAAGGTCAAGCACCCTGCCTTGCCCTCCCACCAGGCAGTCGTTCTTGACTTCCCACACTCAGCTTGGAGCACTTTCTGCTCTAGTCCTGCTTATAGTCACCACCTGCACGCCTGTACCCTGCCATCTGCACCAACTGTCCACTTTACCCCTCAGGCCCAAGGCTCAGCCACAGTCCCCACACCAAAGGACCCCTGGGCAACAATGTTTACTGGGCACCTACTACCCAGTCAGCACTCCCAAATGACTCAGACTCCTTCGCTGCCCCAAGCCCCTCGGGAGCCATGAGCACCGGGGAAGGCCCCCTCCTGCCAGCCGGCTGTTTGAGTGTCTGATCCAAGCTCGTACCCCCTTCTTGCCTGCTCCCGTGGGGATGCTGAGCCTCAGAAGCAGAGCAGCTGCCAGGCTGAACCCCGCCCTGAGAGTGTTCTCCATAAAAAGCTGAGCCTAAGTGGAGAGGAGGGTAAGGCTCCTGGAGTGGACAGACAAGGAGGAAGAGGAACAAGGGGCAGTCAAGTGAAGAGTAACGTCAGGACTTTAAGAGTGACTCTCTGCATTTTAGGCCACGTTCAATACCTGCCCAGCCTTGGCCATGCTAGGCCATGTTCTCTGGGTGCGCTGTGTCGGCAGCTCTTGTCCATAGTGGGGAGGGGAACACAGTCTTCACCAAGACCCTGAAAGGACCAGGAGCTGGCCTGGGGGGCCCACGGCTCTCCGGAGATGCTGCTGCCACAAATGAAGATGCACACCCCCCTGGAAGGGGGCTACGCTGGGCCTTCCTCAGTTGTGCGGGGACCCTCTGAAAGTGCCTCCCCTCCCAGGAGGCAGTGATGACCTGAAGCACCCACCCTGTTGGCCCCCAAGGCCCGCAGCCTCTCTCAGCACCAGGGACCCTGCTGGTGTCATCAAGGACAACTCCACAGTCAGGGTGACCTTGGCTCCCAGCGCGGGAGGAGAGGACAAATTTCTTTTCTTCCTGCTGAAAACAGAATCTATCCTTTCCTGGATCTCTGGGGACTAGCGGTGTGGCACACGCATTATGGAAGCTTTTGCTAAGCTTATTTCAATTGTCTACAGGGCTGGCTTGTCGCCCACTCTTCCTTAAGCCCTTCAGATGCTAAGAGAGTATTTCAGTGCCAAGGGGCAGATCCAAGGATGTTCCTAAGAAACATTATATTTCTCTATCAACTGCTGCTGTCCTGATTTCAGGGCTTTAATTTCTTCATCTAGGCAAGAATAAGCTCCTGCACACACCAGGCACCAGGATCCAGCATGTGCAGTAAGGAGCTGCCCTCCCAGGCCATGGGTCTGTGGTGTGCTCAGGGTGCTCCGGGGCCTCCAACCCGGACCTGTGGGCCAGAAGGGTCTTCCCAGAGAAGGTGACACAGACCCTGAGACCTGAAGGCTGAGGGGCTACTGGTCAGCTGAGGGGTGAGGAGAAATCCTCTGTGAAGATGAGCTAGGGGTGCTGGTGAGGTAAACCGAGGCCAGGCCACTGAAGGTCAAGGATGCCAAGCCATGGGATTTGAACTTCATCCTGAAAGCCATTGGGAGACCATAGCAGAGTTAGTCAAGGAAACAACCCCAGTAGGTGTGCCTTCTAGAAAGATCATGCTGACAGCCTCCGGACAGCAGGCCAGAAGGGTTCCTGGCAGAAAGAAGCAATTCAGGAAGGAGGAGGAGGTATCTGGTCAAGGGAAGTTCCATGCAGATAAAAGGAGAGATTCCCGTATAAGCTGCATTTCAGAGGTGGAACCGGGAGGACAGAGCATGGGGTGAGCAGTAGCAGAGGGCAGTAGCGGGTGGCACGTGGGCCATGTGGACTGCCGGTGAGCAGGGGAGCCCCGAGGGAGAGGAGGGTCACAGAAGAGTAGTCGATGGGCACTGACCACAGGCTGGGGGAGGAACGGCAGTGAGCAAGTGCAGGCACCCTGAGCTTTAGCTGTCTGCACACCTAGAAACACCCTGGGCCAGAGATGGACCTTCCCCGGGAACCCCCCACAGGGAGACAGACAGCTGCCTAATAATCATGCAGGTACAGGACAATGACCTCCAAGAGAAGGACTTTTAGGCAGAGACCTGCTGAGGGAGGCCTCAGAAACAGAGGAACAGCAGGCCCTGTGGGGGAGGGTACTGGCCACATCTCCAGAGTCCACGGAGAGCTGGGGTGAGGGGGCACAGGCAGGGAAACAAACCGGGCCGGACACGGGGTCACCAGCTGACCTCTTACCTTACAAATGTGGTATCCAAAACCATTCTTTCCCTCTTCCTTATTCAGTTCTGAACATAGAGCAGCTGAAAAATAAACTTGCCAGTTAAAGACACCCCCCTGCCCCTGGATGCCCACCTGGAGTAGAAGGGCAGGGAGGCCTGTCCCAGGGAAATAAGAAAAGTATGTGCCTAATCAAGTCTTCCAGGTGGCGCTGGTGGTGAAGAACCCGCCTGCCAAAGCAGGAGACGTAGAGATGCAGGTTCCATCCCTGGGTCGGGAAGATGCCCTGGAGGTGGGCATGCAACCCACTCCAGTATTCTTGTCTAGAGAATCCTATGGACAGAGAGTAGCCTGGTGGGCTACAGTCCATGGGGTCACATGACTGAAGTGACTTAGCACACACACACACACATGTGCAGTTTGCAAAGGTAAGTTTAAAAGTGCCTGAGACACTAAAAGGAAACAATGAGAGCAAACCACCTTATCAGATAGTGAAACACTGCCACTTTAATATCAAATCAGTGCGGCAATATGCAGATACAGTGGAGACAGACCAAGACAGCAGATGGAGACTCAAACATACACAGGAAGTCAGTGCATGATGAAGGCAGCATCTCCTTTAGTAAAGACGAACTCCTGAATAAATGATGCTGGAAGTGATTAGCTGCTTTCTGGGAAAAATATCAGGTTGGATCAATCTCTCACACCATACCTCAGGATAATCTCTAAATGGATCAAAAATTTAATGTATAAATGAATCTACAAAAGTATGGGAAGAATAGAGCTTTACAACCTTGAAGCAAGGAAGGCTTTTCAAACTATGATTTAAAATTGAACCACCATAAAAGATTGATAGATGGCACAAAGATCAAAAACTTCTGCAGAGCAATCACTTAGGCAATGGGGTCACATGACTGAAGTGACTTAGCACACACACACACACATGTGCAGTTTGCAAAGGTAAGTTTAAAAGTGCCTGAGACACTAAAAGGAAACAATGAGAGCAAACCACCTTATCAGATAGTGAAACACTGCCACTTTAATATCAAATCAGTGCGGCAATATGCAGATACAGTGGAGACAGACCAAGACAGCAGATGGAGACTCAAACATACACAGGAAGTCAGTGCATGATGAAGGCAGCATCTCCTTTAGTAAAGACGAACTCCTGAATAAATGATGCTGGAAGTGATTAGCTGCTTTCTGGGAAAAATATCAGGTTGGATCAATCTCTCACACCATACCTCAGGATAATCTCTAAATGGATCAAAAATTTAATGTATAAATGAATCTACAAAAGTATGGGAAGAATAGAGCTTTACAACCTTGAAGCAAGGAAGGCTTTTCAAACTATGATTTAAAATTGAACCACCATAAAAGATTGATAGATGGCACAAAGATCAAAAACTTCTGCAGAGCAATCACTTAGGCAAACTCAAGAGACCGTTTGGGAGATTGCTAATAAACACATGAAAATGCTCAACATCTTTTATTCTTGGGCTTCCCTTGTGGCTCAGCTGGTAAAGAATCCACCTGCAATGCAGGAGACCCGGGTTCAATCCCTGGGTTGGGAAGATCCCCTGGAGAAGGGAACAGCTACCCACTCCAGTACTCTGGCCTGAAGAATTCCATGGACTGTATAGTCCATGGGCTTGTAGAATAGGACACAACTGAGCAACTTTCACTTTCACTTTAAGGGCTTCCCTTGTGGCTCAGGCCGTAAAGTATCTGCCTGCAATGTGGGAGACCTGGGTTCGATCCCTGGGCTGGGAAGATCCCCTGGAGAAGGAAGTTGCAACCCACTCCAGTACTCTTGCCTGGAAAATCCCATGGATGGAGGAGCCTGGTAGGCTACAGTCCATGAGGTCATTATTATTATTAGAAAAATATAAATCAAAACTACAATGAGGTATCACCTCACACAGGTCAGAATGGCCATGATCAGAAAATCTACAAACAATAAAAGCTAGAGAGGATGTGGAGAAAAGGGAACCCTCTTGCACTGTTGGTGGGAATATAAATCAATACAGCCACTATGGAGAATAAGATGACGAGTTCTTACAAAACGATGAATACTACTACCCATATGACCCAGAAATCCTACTACTGGGCTTATACCTTGAGAAAACCACATTCTAAAACAAACACTGAGCGACTGAACTGAACTGAAAACACACGTGTACCCCCACAGTTCATTGCAGCACTATTTACAACAGCCAGGACATGGAAACAACCTAGATGTCCATCAACAGATGAATGTTTAAAGAAGCTGTGGTACAAAGTACAATGGAATATTCAGTTCAGTCGCTCAGTTGTGTCCGACTCTTTGTGACCCCATGAATCGCAGCACTCCAGGCCTCCCTGTCCATCACCAACTCCCGGACTTCACTCAAACTCATGTCCATTGAGTCGGTGATGCCATCCAGCCATCTCATCCTCTGTCGTCCCCTTCTCCTCCTGCCCCCAACCCCTCCCAGCATCAGGGTCTTTTCCAATGAGTCAACTCTTTGCATGAGGGGGCCAAAGTATTGGAGTTTCAGCTTTAGCATCAGTCCTTCCAATGAACACCCAGGACTGATCTCCTTTAGGATGGACTGGTTGGACCTCCTTGCAGTCCAAGGGACTCTCAAGAGTCTTCTCCAACACCACAGTTCAGAAGCATCATTACCATGTGTAAAATAGACAACTAATGGGAAACTGCTGTGTAACACAAGGAGCTCAGCCTGGTGTTCTGTAACAACCTAGAGGGGTGGGATGGGGTGGGAGGTCAGAGGGAAGTTCACGAGGGAGGAGATGTAGGTATACCTATGGCTGATTCATGTTGTTGTATGGCAGAAACCAACACAGCATTGGAAAGCAATTATCCTCCAATTAAAAATAAAAAAAAATTTTTTAAGAAAGGAGAAACCATCTGGGAAAAAAATACTTGCAGCTCAGATCACTGTCAGAGAGCTAATATTCATAATATGAGGAGCTCTTGAAAACTAATAAGAAAAAGATCAATAATGCAATAGGATCCCATATGCAAGATAGACAGCAAGTGGGAACTTGCTTGGAGAAGGGTGTAGCAATCCACTCCAGTATACTTGCCTGGAGAAACCCATGAAGAGAGGGACCTGGCAGGCTACAGTCCATAGGGTTGCAGAATCAGACACAACTGAAGCTACTTAGCGCCCATGCACTGGATTCGCTGGGTGACACAGAGAGCTCCATGTAGTGCTCTCTGATAACCTCGAGGGGTGGGAGGGGGAGGGAGATGGGAGGGGTCTTCAGGCGGGAGGGGACGTGTGTACACCTGTGGCTGATTCACATTGATGTATGGCAGAAACCAACACAATATTGTAAAGCAACTATCCTCCAAAAAAAAAGTGTGCCAAAAAATAATAATAATAATGCAATAGGGAGAAAATGATAAAGGACAGGAACAGATAGTGAAATACAAAGGGACCTCAAACATACAAAGGTACCCAATTCACTTGCTAAGAGAAATACAAATTAGCTCTCCTGTGGCTTCTCAGTATCAGCTTGGCAGAAAGGCAAGTTTGAAAACACCCTTTGCTGGGGAAATAACGTGGGAAGAGGTGCCTCTCCACAGAAAGCAATTCAGCAACAGCTGTCACAACAGCAAACGCGTTTACCCTTTGACCAAGCAATTTCACTTCTGGAAATGCAGCCTTGACATGGGCCTGCATGTGTTAAGAGCAACAGATCTGAAAGCTAAGCAAAGTCACATGTTTAAAAAAAAAAAAATGTATGGCCCAACAAAGTAGAAAGACATGCAAAGACCCAGAGATTGTCCCATTTGCCTGCCAGATTCACCGTCCACCATTCCCCCTGCTCAGGGCCTCTGGGAGTTGTCGTGTGACTAAGACAACGGTTCCATCACCCTCTGACTTCAGGTCTAGTTCAGTGGTTCAGTCACTGGACAGAGGGGGCAAGAAGAGAAAGAAATGGAGGTCTTTTCCCCCCGGCAGGGTCACCTGAACCTGGCTGCACCCGGGTAACCAGAGGTCATGGCTCGTGGCAGGTGGCCCTGCTGGCTTCCCTCTCCCGCGTTGCCCTCACCTCTCTGGCCTTGGACAGTAAGAATGAACGCCCCTCATGACTTCCCTGTGTCCTCCCCACACCTCTGTAAAGAATCTCTCTCAGTAAACACTCCTCAAATTGCCCAATTTAAGTGAGCCATCTGTTTCCTGCCAGGCCCCTGACTAATGCAGTAGCTATTTATAAAAAAAAAAAAAAAAGGACAAGGACACACTCTAGGTATCAGACTGGAAGGATTTCCAGGGTGCCAGAGAAGTAAGAGTATATGGGAGTTACCTGCTGCGTTAGGAAGCTGCAGGGCGGGGCAGACTGCATGGCCGCATCTGTGTCTGACCCTACAGAGACACTGTTAGGACCCACAGGCTGATGAAGGTGGTTGTTGGTCCGGGGAAAGACAGGGCTTCCCTCAGTCCTTCTTGTGTTTTCAAGCCTGCCCTGCTCACCTTGCCAGAACTCAGGCCTCTCGGTGGGCACCGATCCCTGCCAGGCACCTGGGCACAGCCATGCTGTGCTCTCCCAAGTCCCCATCTTCTGCCCTTGGCTCGGGAAGCCAGAGCCCCTCACGAGCGGAGCAGGAAGGATTCTCAGAGCAAGTCTTCAAACAGGAGCAAAGAAGAGATGCCTGAATTCCACTCCCGAGGGTTTAAACATTTCCATGAGCTCTAATTCACTGCCTCTCAAAATAGTAATTAGTTTCAAGGGGAAAAAAAAATCACTTCCAGTCTCAGAGCCTCTCTGGGGACCCTTAGAGGCTTGAAAGCTTTCAGAACATCCCACACGTTCATTCTGGAGCTCTCCCAGGGCCTCTGGGGTTCCACACACAGGTACTCATTCCCTGTCCCACCTCCTTCTCCCAGAACAGAAGGCGGCCCCCAAGCCCCTCCAGTGGGCAAGTCTCCTGCTGGGCGCTTCTGCCTGGGCCAGCCTGCCTTTAATTCCTCGGGTACATGGCTGGCTTTCAAATTCACTTCTGCTCTTCCACACAAAATGACCATGGGCAGGGTGCAGAGCCTTCCAGACCGACTTTCAGGGTGTCATCTGTAAGACCAAGAGTGTTGGAAGTCCCACTTCCCAGGGCTGTGGGAGCAGAGACCGAGAAGCTGTGGGCAAAGCTCTTTGCAGGTGTCCGCCTGGTGCACCCAACCATGTCCATTCAGAGAGGGTGAGATGCCAGGAGGGACCTTGGAAAAGGGTCAGCCTGAGTGGGACTTAGATTTTCCTTGTAAGGAACTCATCTCTAAGCCTCTGCCTTCCCTGCTGAAAGGCTGGTTGGGTCCTCTGGCCCCAGGCCAGTGCTGGAGACTTCATAACCTTTAGCTTTCTGAAATACAGCACCAACTCCAAAGTCAATGTTACTGTGCCCTTTCCATGGACGGCAAAGTAAAGGCTCAGAGAGCCCAGTCCTGCTTTCCTGGCAACAGCCAGTTGTTGGCACACAGCCTCAGCTTCACATCCACAATGTCCCCAACAGGACCTGCAGCTCCCCAGGGCCCTGAAGAGCCTTTCTGGAGGGAAGCAGCTCTCAGAGGCTGCCTGTCCTCGCCACCTGGCTGTCAGGGGCCTGCCCCTCACTGCCCGCTGGACGAGAAGTCCTCAGCAGTCCTGGGCAGCACAGCCCCCAGCTACGTTCCTCCTCTCATCACCCCAAGGGGCAGGCACTCCGGCTTGTCTTGGATCCAGGGAGGCTCCTGTCCCACTGTCCAAGCGGCAGAATCCAGGGACCCCGCTACCCCTGACCAGGTCCTGCCCCCACCCTCCTCCATGAGAGGCCCCCAAGCAGAGGGGTATGCCCCAGTGCAGCCCTGTCTGGCATGTGGGCAGGAGAGACGGCAGCCAGACAGGACCCAATCAAAGCAGCTATCTGGGTTAATGAGGAGAGGGTACCCACTGCCCAGTGGTCCAGACAAGATGTAGCAGGAGGCTGTGGGATGGCGTGGGGGACCGTCAGTGTTGAAGTGGCCCGGCCGGTTCTCACTAGGATCGGACCCAGCTAGTGACAAGCTTCAGGCACCATGGAGTAAGCCGAGGCACAGCGCATACTGCAAGGCCGTCCGGGCACTCGTGACCGAGGGGGCGGCCAGTGCCGTGGACACAGGGCTCAGCCTCCCACTCAGCCAGGGCTACACTGCCAGCTGAATCCTCCTGCGCAGGCGCTCTGGGGTCCAGGACCTGGAGTTCTCAGGGGGTCTGGAAAGGCAGAGGCAGGGGCTGGCCACACACTCAAGCCACAGGATGAGAGAGAAGAAGCACAGTACCCCCCAGATGGCCCCTCCTCTTGCCCCAGCAGTTTCAGGGCATGGAGACGGGGCAGCATGAGGCTCCCAAAGGAAAGTGACTTCTGGGCCAAAGGAGCCCACAATTCATGTCCCCTCCTGTCCTCCAGACCCCTAGACCCACAGGAGAAAGGAAATAATGAGTCCATTTGCTATTCTCTGCTTAATTCTTTTTCCTGCTGGCTGGCAGGAGATTCGGGATTGGTTTGACTTTCTATGTGAGCTGCTGAAAGTAACGCAAGGCCCCACTGGAGCCATCACGGCAGGGATGGGCCCAGCCCCTGCTGTGACAGATGCTTACCTAGGCCAGCTGTCCAGCTGGAGCACTGCCCCCACTCGCCTGCCCTCTGGCCGGCAGGAGTGTCTGTGGACACAGATCCCTGCACCATTTCAGGGCCAGGCCTGGGAAGCCACCTCATCTGCTCTGACTCTCCCCTTCAAAGTTTGAGTTTCAGCACGTGTTGCCATGAACAACAAGAGATATGCAAGACCTTATGCAAGGTCTGCATCATGCATAAAAGAAAACCGGAGCCTTGAGAGATTTCCTGTGAAACCCCAGTGTACAACTCAGTCAGCGTCTCACCTCTGGCTGTGGAGGCCCTTGGAAGCCGGTGGGCGGCTGTAAATTTCTAGCCACGCTCCCTGGATTGTCATCTGGCTGTGAACTCTCGCAAAAGTGTACCGAGGGCAAAGCCAGCCCTGCAGGCCAGAGGGGCAGGGGGGCAGCTCAGAAACAGGCCTGCCAAGAGCAGACTCCATGACTGGGAGAGGCAAGGAAGCCAGGGAGGTCAGACCTGTGGGCGAGGGGCTAACATCGTCTGCCCCGCCCCACCCCACCCCGAGCAGCCCAGCCAGATGGGAATCTCCGCCCGGCACAGTGGGCAGGCATGAGGACCCAGCTGCCCACTCCAGACGCCAGTCAGAAGGCACCCTGCCTTCCAAAGCATGCAGATGCAGTGGAGAGCCAGTGCCCCAGCTCTGGCCAAGCCAACCCAAGCATGCCCCAAATTCAGCTCAGGACAGGATGGTGGCAGCTGTGAGCCAGGGATCGCTTGTGTCGGGCCCACTGCCCAGGGCTCCTGAGCAGACAGGGGAGGGCTGAGGTCTGCTTGCGAGTGTGGAAGTCCAAGATTGACGCGTCCGCAGGGTGGTTTTCTCTCTTCTTGGCCAGTGGATGGCCACCTTCTCACTGTGAGCCCACACGATCACCCTCTGGATGTGGTCGTGTCCGTATCTCTTCTCGTCATAAGGACACCAGGCACATTGGATTAGGGCACACTCACGTGACTTCATTCTTACTTCACGCAGTCCCGTTCTGAGGTACTGGGCGCTAAGGCTTCAACACAGAATTTTAGAGAAGACGCGCAGTTCAGCCCATAACAACTCCTGTCCTCATCTACGCCCTGTACCAACTGGGAATCCATCTGGCTATGTGTAACAGGAAGGGAAAACACACAAAGCAGAAGTGTAAGTCTCTCTCAAATTAAAGACCAGAGGCGGGCAGGCTGGGGCTGCCTAGCAGCTCTGCTTCCCCAGATCCCCAGGGAACGACCTGATGGCTCCGTCAAACCCGGCCCCTTCCCTAGGTCTCCCAGCTGAAGCTGCAGTGCCGGCCATCACAGCTGCACTGCCAGCATTAGGAAGAAGGAAGGACAAAGACAGACGGGCAAAGAGCACCCCGACTCTCTGCAAGGAAGATTCCAGAAATTGCCCTCTACCCTTTTCCTGACATGTCACTGCCTGAACTTCATCGTGTGGCCACACCTCTTTGCAAAGGAGACAACTGCCGCCTTTACTCTAGATGGCCCTGCGTGAAACAGTGAGGAGTCTGCTCATTGTCGAAAAAAAGGGGTGCAAATAATGGGGCTTAGTGGGTGACTTGGGTAATGCTCTCCATCGCACACACCCTTGTGTTCACCTGAAATGGTATTTCACTGTGGTTTTCATTTGCATTTTCCCAGTAATTACTGAAATTGGCTATCATTTCATTTTTATTTTCTATTTGTAGTTTTCTGTGTTAGAACTGTCTTATTTTCTCTTCTTGGAATTGCCAGTTCTCCTTTTGGGGTTGTTTTATCGTTTTATCGATTTGTAAAAGTGCTTACTTACATATTCTAGGATAATCCTTTGTCTTTATATATATATATATATATACACATATATTGGCTGTACCACATGACATGTGGTATCTTAATTCTACAGTCAGGGATTGAACCCCTGCCCTCTGCAGAGGGAGCTCAGAATCTTAATTATTGGACTGCCAGGGAAGTCCATTTGTCTTTATGTTGCAAATATTTTGTTCTCATCTGTCCTTTGTCTCATATGTTTATGACATCCTTTGTCATAAAAGAGATTTTTCAGTTTCATAATACAAAGTGTATCAGTCCTTTCTTTCGTGGTTTATTTTTAATTTGAATGTTCTTTAAAGCAGTGTGTGCTCCAGGGTTGTAACCATATCCTCCTGTATTTCTTTAATGCTTCAATTCATTTGTTTCTTATGTTTAGGTCTTCGATTGATCTGGAATTTATTTTTCTAAGCCCTGAACGACAGATCTAACTTTTTTTCTCACAAGTCGATAGTTTGCAGTCTTGGCCTGTTTCCTTCCAGCCCCATCCTGGCCCTTCCTCTGCTTCACCCTGCCCCGTGGGGCGCTGACCCTACAGTGGCACCTCCCTAGGCCAGCACGTCACCTAGCTTCCAGCCGGACTCAGGCCAGAGAGAGCACTGGCAGGAGGCTGGAGAGCAGGAGGGAGGGAGGGAGAGCTGGGGGGCCTGTCCTCCCACTCTGGCCAGGCAGCCACTCGGGAACAGTCAGCGCCTGCTCTGTGGCTCTGGCTCTGCCTGAGGAAGCCGACTGCGCACCCAGCCTCAGCCAGCGGACCCCAGTCCATTTGATGCCTCCCACCGAGGGCAGGCCTGGCTGCACCTCTGGCCCCTCCTGGCTATTTTCATCACCTGAGTAACTAGTTTCGTGCATTCAGTTGCTTCTATTACAAAAACTCTTTTCCTTTCTTGAGTGTGCCATGACTGATACAAAGAGCCAGTTGGCCTTACCCTATTTGTTTAAAAAGAAAAGAATAAAAGCTCTCCCCCTGGATTGGAAATGCACTTCTGTCTTGCGCTAAATGCTCAGACGTGCGTGGCTGGCTCTGGCTTCCTCCGGGCCCTTCTTGTGCCAGCACCACGCTGTGGCACACTTACAGACCCTCACTCTCTAGACAGACCTGGAAGAACCCCACCGTCATACTTTTTCAGAAACATTTCCCTCTTACCCATGATGTCTTCCACATGAATTTTGGGATCAGTCTGATGAGTTTCACCAAAAAAAAAAAAAAATCCTCCATACTGAGATTTTGATTGAGATTGCATTGAACTTATATTAACTTGAAGAGAATGAAGTCTTCAGGATATTGAATATTTCCATTGTTAAATGTGACATTTCTTTCCATTAACTGTGAGGATTTGTTATGCTTTTCAGAAAGGGTTTGTGATATCCAACACTTGAATCCGCTCATATTTTGTTAGATTCATTCCTTGACGTGTCCTGTTCTCTGTAGCTATTGTCATTGNTTCAGGATATTGAATATTTCCATTGTTAAATGTGACATTTCTTTCCATTAACTGTGAGGATTTGTTATGCTTTTCAGAAAGGGTTTGTGATATCCAACACTTGAATCCGCTCATATTTTGTTAGATTCATTCCTTGACGTGTCCTGTTCTCTGTAGCTATTGTCATTGGTATTTCATTTGTATTATGTTTTTAATTAGTTATTGCTGCAGTTAGGAATGCTTTTTTAGGGTGATCTTCTATTTTGCAATCTTGCTGAACTCTCTAATTAACTCCAATAATTTGACAGGTGATTGAATCTCTTGAATTGCCTAAGTAGAGGATCATATCTACCTACAAATAATGACAGGGCTTTTTCTCTTCCTTTGCAATATCAGCTTTTTTACCACCAAATTCCGGTTTTTAGCCATAGTGACAGAGAACTTGAACTTAACTCCATCCTCACTTTTAAAAGGAATCAGCCTAATATTTCACTTTTATATGTGATATTTGCTTTAGATTTCTGAAAGACATTCTTTACCAAGTTAAGAAAGTTTTCTTTCATTCCTAAGAGTTTATTTTTGGGGGGTTCTCCTTTTTTTTTAAAATCAGGAATAGAAGAGCTTCTATTTTCAATAATGATGGGTATGTAATTTGGGCCAACCCTTCCACTAAAGCAGAGCAGAAAAACTGAATCAAAAATTTAAAAATCTATTAGACCATATCACAACACTAACAAGATAATAAATAATTCCCTTGCAGTACCTGGGAGAGGATGGAGGTCTGAGAAGTGTACCCACTGCTACCCACTGTGGAGGCCAGAATTCTAAGTCAGCTCCAAGATACCTGGCACAAGTATTCACCTACCTTCTCTAGGTTATTAACGCATTCATCTAGGCACTTTTGTGAAACGATTTTGCAAATGTGTTTGATATCTCGAATCAGCCTGTCTTTAACCAGGAGATTAACCTTGGTGGGAAAGACTTAATCAGATGAATCTTTGAAAGGGACAGCATTGTTCCTGGCAAAGGAGATTCAAAGTGTGAGAGAGAGTTGAGGTGGCAGAAGAGTCTCCTTTGCTGGTTTGGAAGATGAGGGGCCTTATCGCAGGACATGTAGGCAGCCTCTAGGAAAGGAGGGGAACCTGTGGCTGACAGCCAGCAAGGGACCTCAGTCTTACAAATGAAAGGTATTCTGCCAAAGAGCTGAATGAGGCTGAAAGCCGCCACAGTGTTCCAAATGAAATCCAACCTGGCCAGCAACCTGATTTCTGCCTGGTAAGACCATGAGCAGAGGTATCCTATGCCCTAGTGCCGGACCTTTGACCTGCACATCTGTGAACTAATGAACAGGTCCTGCTATTTGTAGTCATTTGAAACAGATACATTCACTGCTTCCTAAGGAGACAGCTAAGACCTTAAGTGACACCTCGATGGCTTCAAGAGGAAATTAAGGCCAGAGGCTGCTCTCTGAAAACTGAAAAACACACATTGAAATAATTAATGAATCAAAGAGAAAAATCACAATGTAAGATAGAAAATATGCTGGAGTTAATGAAAATACTACGTATTAAACTTTGTAAGATTGCAATTGAAGCCATGATTACTTGGAACTACGGTTTTAAACACAAGTATTACAAAATATAAGGCTGAAAATAACAGCTAAATAAATCAAAGAAAGTAAAAGGAAAGAGATAATAAAATGTAATATATGTTCATTAAATTTTTAAGGTATGCAATAAAAAAGGATCAGCTAAGCAAAAATTTGGTTCATTGGTAAACCTTCCAGAGATTGAGCAAGAAATAAAGAAAAAAAAAAACAGAAAGTGATGTCAGAAATGGAAAAGAATGTATCACTAAAGATCTTACAGACGTTCAAGACAAGAGGACAAAAGGTTACCAGAGAACATAGACTTACCATGTATATAATGTGTTAGTCACACAGTCGTGTCCGACTCTTTGCGACCCCTAGGACTGTAGCCCAGCAGGCTTCTCTGTCCATGGAATTTTCCAGGCAAGCATACTGGAGTGGGTTGCCATTTCCTACGTCAGGGCCTCTTCCCAACCCCAGGATCGAACCCAGGTCTCCTGAATTGCATCAGATAGTTTAGCATCTGAGCCACTGGAGCCCAGAGATACTATGTGATCCAGCGATTCCATCCACAGGGTTTATTCAGAAGAGCTGAAAACACATCCAGACAGAAACTTACACACAAATATGCATAGCAGTTTTATTCACAATAGTAAAAAAGGAGAGTCAGTTAGATGTTCATCAGTGAATGAACGGATCAACAAAATGCAATCTATTCATACAGTGGGATGTTATTCAATCACAGAAAAGACTGGATTATTGACACACACTACAACCTGGATGAACCTCAGAACCGTTCTGCTCAGTGAAAGCAGTCAGACGCAAAAGGCCCTAGGTCTCCTGACTCCATTCATAAGAAATGCCCAAATCTGTATAGACAGAAAATACCTGAGTGGTTCCCAGGGGCTGAATGAAGGGAGCGCGACTGCTGAGGAGTCTTTGGGTGATGACGAAATGCTCTGGAATTAGGTAGAGGGGATGGATACACAACACTCTAAGTATCTGCTGAATTGTATGCTTTGAAACATACAGTGAGTCTTAGGAGTTTTATGTTATGAGAATACTGTCTCAATAAAAATTTTGAAAAAAAAAAATGGAAGGCTATCACAAACAAATTTATGCCTGTGAGGCAGAGGGCCATGGGTCTCAGGTCCCTCTCTGCAGCTCACAACACCTCATTATCAGGAAGAGCCCCTGGAGGAGGGAGGCTACCCACTCCAGTATTCTTGGGCTTCCCTTGTGGCTCAGCTGGTAAAGAATCTGCCTGCAATGCAGGAGACCTGGCTTCCATCCCTTGGTTGGGAAGATCCCCTGGAGAAGGGAAAGGCTACCCACTCCAGTATTCTGGCCTGGAGGATTCCGTGGACTGTATCATCCATGGGATCGCAAAGAGTTGGATACACTGAGCAACTTTCACTTTCGATTCACCAAGCAGCCCAGACTCAACAAGAACTTGCTTCAATTACAGACTTCAGAAGAGAGCATCTGCTCAACTGAGCTAGGGTCAGCTGTCCATCCTGGTTAGACCAAGGGTGGCCACGGTGACAGGAATATGTGGCAAAAACTCAGCCACCATAACCCCTCCTTGGGAGGAGCAGGAAGCAGATCTCAAAGGAGAGAGATTGGACAAACACCCCCCAAAGATGGCCATTCCCCTCAAACTTTTCCGTCCCTCCGAGCACAGAGTCCAGAACTGATGCCCAAACCCTGAGATAACAGCGATGTGTGTATAGGACGTGTGCATAGGGTAACCACGCCCTTCACCGCATGAGCTCTCTGCCTCTTATGACATGACTTTCCCACACAACTGTCTCACCCTGAGACACTGTATTTGTTTCCTATTGCAGAGGATAAACTTCCCTGGTGGCTCAGGGTAAAGCGTCTGCCACGCCCTCCACTGCACCAGCTCTCTGCCTCTTACAACGTGACTTTCCCACACAACTGTCTCACCCTGAGTGTGGTCACTGCATTTGTCTCCTATTGCCACTGTAACAAATTACTACAAATTCAGTGGCTTAGGACCCCTGAAGCAAATTTATCCTCTTACACCTCTGGAAGTCAGAAGTCTAAAATAGGACCCATGGAGCTAAAGTCAAGCTGTGGGCAGGCTGACTGGGTGCTTCTGGAGGCTCTGGGATGAATCCACTCCTCACCTTGTTCAGCTTCGAGCGGCCACCGTGGCTTCCTCCATTCTCAAAGTGCATCACACCTCCTTTTCCCGTCATCACACCTCCTTTTCCCATCATCACACCTCCCTCCGCCCCCTTCTTATGAAGACTTTGATCATTACATTTGGGGCCCATCTGGATAATCCAAGATTATCTTTCCATCTCCAGATCCTTAATTTAATCACATCTGCAAAGTCTCTTTTGCCATATAAGGTAACAGTCAAAGGTTCCTGGGATTCGAACAGGGACTTCTTAGGGAGGGGACCATTATTCATCCTCCACAATCAGCCTGGGCCTCTGCTCTCTACCCACTACATGGCTCTGCTCCTCCAGATGCTCTGTGACATCCCCACACAATAGAGGCCCGTGTCCATCGGGAGCCCTGTCCCTCACACCCCCTCCTCCACCCCACACCAAGGTTGCTTCTTCATCAGTCACTTACCAGGGTCCATTTTTGTGCAGCCTGGTACCAGCCCCCTATCCTACAAGGACTGAGAGTCACCGCCCATGAGATGCCCTGTGGCCTGAGGCCACCCCATCCTGCACTGGCCTCCCGCTTACCACTGCATTTGAGCAGTGTAAGTGTTGTAACACTATGAGCCGCTACAGTGTTCTCATCGCCAAGTTTCAGCCGCCATTCAGGGCAGCCCTGTATCCCACCCCCTTCACCCAATAAGCCTCTGCCTCCTCTCCAGCAGCCGGGCTAGCCTGGGGACAAAAGAGATAAGTGTCCTCAGATGCAGGCTGCATCTTGCGGCAAGCACAGCGACAGGAGTGTATGTGGAGTCAGCGAGGGGGACTGGATAGGAGGAAGGACAAGGTGCCAAGCCCCGACCGGTGACTGCTCACCACCTGGGCACCTTCCAGAGTGCAGGGTCAGAGCCAGCCCTGCCATTACACCTTCTCCAGGGAGACCATGCCCTGTTTTACCAAGGCACTTCCCGGGATGTCCCCAACTCTGAGCAGGCTTTATTTTGTCTGCCCATCCCGGGGGTCCCACGGGCAGGGACCAGGTCCAGTTCATGTCTAGATTCCCAGTATCCACTATGGAACCTGACACGTGGTAAATGCTCAGTAACTGTTATGGGGATGGAGGCATGGGTCGATGGATAGGTAAAGGGGAGACAGATGGGAGGAAGGGCTTCCCGGGTGGTGCTGGTGATAAAGGAGTCACCTGCCAAGGCGAGAGACAGAAGAGACTCAGGTTTGATCCCTGAGTCAGGAAGATCTCCTGGAAGAAACGGCAACCCTCTCCAGTATCCTTGCCTGGGAATCCCGCGGACAGAGCAGCCTGGCAGGCCTCCGTCCATGGGGTCGCAAAGTGTCAAGACAGGACTGAGTGACCAACGCGTTCACAACTGGAAGGAAGAGGGTGGGGGAGAGGGAGAAAAGATGGGTGTAAGCGAATGGAGCTCATAGCCCGGCACGCTCCAATTCTAGGTGAGGACCGTGAAGCTCCCGCTCTCCTAGCACTTGCTGGCAACAACCCACAGGGAGAGCTTCAAAATCAGACACCTCAAGGCTCTGGCTGCATGGCTGCAGGACTCTGGAAAAGTGCCTCACCCTCTCCGTGCTTCAGTGCTCCCCCCAATAAGATGCGGGCAGTAGCAGTGCTCCCCTCAGAGGGGGTCAGGTCAGTGGGACAATCCATGGAGAGGCTTCACCGCAGCTCCCAGCAAAAGGCAGCCCCTGAAAAATGCTGCCTTTGCTCCTTGTGTCTCTTTCATGCCCTGCGCCCCTCTGTTCCCCTGAAGGCCACAGGAAAGCATTCACTCCTGCTCCGGCCCTCAGTCTGCTCCCGGGCAGGTGGGAAGGATGGTCCTGGCAGAATGGGAAGCTGGGATGCCCACTCCCCAGGCAGCACCTCGCCGGACCTGAGGGGCTGGGGCCTCAGGCTCCCAGGAGCCTGCCCACCCTCCGCAGCCCAGGATCGAAGTCAGCTCTGTGGTCGGGGCCAGTGGCCCTCAACCAGGCCCCATGCTCCTCCTGAGGAAGAGTCTGCCCTTGAGCAAGAGCTGCAGTGGGGGGCAGGACAGGAGGGTGTCTGACCACACAGGTGAGGGCCCGAATGCCAAGCCAACAAGCTTGACCTCTGCCCCAGACAGAGCAGGAGCACCAGAAGGGTCTGGTCCAGGAGAGTGCAGTGATTGAAGAGGTTTCTCCCACACATTCGGGGCTGTGGAGGGTGTGGCCTGGGCCGCATCCAGGGGTTCAGGAGCACGGCCAGGGGCCGAGCACAGGAGGCCTGCAGGGAGACAGGATGCAGGGCTGGGGACAGGACTCTCAGGGGCCAGGGGCAGAGGAGGACGGAGGTCCCTGGAGCTCCGGGCTGCCCAGGCAGGATCTCCAAGTCCCGCGTGCTCAAGGTGGGACTTGCTTTTAAGGAAAGACGTCTTAAGGCAGCCTTTGCCCAGCGAACGCTGTGGGAGTCCCAGGCCTGCCTGGCACGGAGCCACCCACTCAGGCGCCCTGCTGCTGCTGTGCTTTATTAAATTATTCCTGGGAAGATTAGGGTAGAGGCATGAATAATTCAAAGTCAGAGATAAAGTCAAATCTAATCAACTCTGTCTGCCAACTTGAACTTTGGCATGATGACCAGCTCAAGTCAGTAGAGCCTGCCGGGAGCCCAAAAATCCAGGCCTGGGATTCGCCCTCGGACATTTCAGAGGAAGCTCCGCTGTGAAGTCCTAAACTGTGGCTGCAGCAGCAGCTCCTCCATCTCAGCCTCCCCATCCAGGCTGGTCCTTGTTGTCTGTTATAGGGCAGCTTGGTGGCTGAGGTTGGGCCCCAGCACTCTTTAGCCAAGTGACCTCAGAAAGGTGCCTAACCCTGCCAGGCCTCGATTTCTCTGTCTACAAAATGGGAATGGACATGCCATCTGCCTCACAAAGCTGTTTTAGGCATTCAGTGAAATAGCACACAGACAGCATCTTGTGCTAACACCAAATACAGGACAGGCATTTGTCTTTCATGTCAGCTCGACATCTCAAATTTTACTCACTAAAAAGTGTCTGTGTACGTGTTCATTTGGCCTTCCCTGATGGCTCAGTGGTAAAGAATCCACTTGTCAATGCAGGAGACAGGGGTTTGATCCCTGGATGGGGAAGATTCCCCTGCAGAAGGAAATGGCAACCCACTCCAGTATTCTTGCTGGAAAACTCCACGGACAGAAGAGCCTGGTGGGCTACAGTTCCTGGGGTCACAGAGAATCCAACACGACTTAGTGATAAAGACCAAACCAGATGCTTGCTCACCACACACACATGTATTCATTTATATGATGGCAGAAATGCATCTTTCTCATGAAAGAGCTAGATGTTCGTTTGAAAGTTCAAGAGGGTAGAGTTTAATATTTTCTCATTGTCCACAGAGATCCATGAGTTTGGAAGTGGTAAGTAATGGAGACTTAAGGCAACCCCCAAATGTATCATGAATAGTGACAAGAACCTCTCCATATCTCATCAAAACAAGGAAATCACTGATGGAGTTACATTAACAAGGGGAGCTTGGAGGCAAGTGGCACATAGGCAGCATCTCCAGCCCCTCGGTGGGGAGGGGGCTTCATGCACAAGCTGCTGTCCACACCACTTCAGCCACCCGGGAGGTCCCCAGCCACCCCCGGTATGCCAGCTGCCCTGTCGCGGAGTGCAGGAGCAGAGGCCTCTGGTTGTGTGTGACAGCCCCAGCTACGTGGCCTCCTCTGCGGCCCCCCTGCAGGACATGCTGGTCCCTGCGGCTGCTCCGGAGGTCTCTGAGGGTCCCTGCCAGGAGCACCACAGATCCTCCCGGCACTATGAGTGTTGGCACTGCATCTGTGAGCTCCTCACCCCACTTCTGTGCCAGATCTGTGGTACAAAGCTCCATGCTTGGAGCCCCTGGGAGCCCCTGCCCATTGTTGTCACCAGGGCTCGGCATCAGGAGCCTTGTCTGCAGCAAGAACTGAGCCCAGAGATGAGCAACAGAAAGGACGGCCCAGGCCACCTGCTCACCTCCTTCAACACCCTGCATGCTCCCGGGCAAAGCTGGGTGCCTCCTACCAGGCAGTCTCACCCTTTGTACCATCCTCATCTGAAGCACCGGGAGGAGGACACCACTCCAGTGTTGGTTACTGGCTCAGTAACCACTGAATTGGGTCACTCCCTGCCCCCAGCAAAAAATGATATGATGAAGTCTTAGCCCCCAGTCCCCGGCCCACTCAGAAGGTGGCCTTATTTGAAGATAGGGTCTTCAACGAGGTAGTTAAGGTAAAATGAAGCCATGTGGGTGGGTCCTAATCCAGTATGACTCGTGTCCTTCTACAAAGAGGAGATGAGGACACACACAGAGGGAAGATGACGTGAGAAGGCAGGGAGAAGACGGCTCTCCAGCAGCCGAGGAAGGAGCCTCAGAGGGATCCGACCCTGCCGACACCTTGACCTTGACCTTGACCTTCCACCCTCCACAGCTGCGAGAAAGTAAAGCTCTGTTGCCTCAGCAACCCAGCCCAGGCAGACAAATGCAGACCCTTGCGCTCTTTCTGTAGCAGTCCCTCCCACAAACACTTCCTGTGCGCCGGTGACGCTCTTCCAGGCACAGGGTTGCATGGTGTGCAGCCCTCACCCAGCATCCTTACGAGGGCTGCGACGCTGGGCCTCCAGTGCTGGTAAGGGAACACGTGCAGTCCTGGGCTTTGCCTGGGAAAGGGCGTTGGGCGGAAAGAGAGATGCTCGGCATTTCAGGTGTTCCTGACTGCTGAGATGTGGGAGACCCTGAAGGGGTGGGGCTTCTAGCACTATCTGACTCTGGACCAAAATCCTTAGACAAAGAGATACTGGGGGAAGCTTACAGCAAGGCAAGAAAGAAACCCCCAAAGCCTCGGAACCCAGCAGAGCTGTGTTAAATGGTGAGAACTCGGGTGGAGAGGAAACGGTTTGAGGTCCAGAAAGAGAGCCAGTCTGGAGAGGAAGACACAGAGGTGGGAATGGAGTGGCTCAACCCAGAGCCCACCTGCCTGGGGGAGGGCTCACAGCTGAGCACTGGGCCTCAGGCCAGGATGCCCTCGGGGGCCAGGCAAGCCAGCAGGCAGGGAGGCAGCCTGGCCTGAGGCTGCAGGCAGGAGAGCCCACTGCGGCTCCCTGCGGGCGCCTCCCCTCGAAGCTCCTGCCGATGGGCCTGCAGGATGTCAGCCCAGGGCTGCCCTCTTCAGAGATGCCAGACACTCAGGCTTTGAGGCCACATTAGCAACCTATCACTGTGGGTGCATCAAGCAGAACAGGTCTTCCGGCCAGATGCGGCACACCCACTGCCTCTCCCACCACACTGCCCCCTCTCCTCATACACAGACCCAGCCTG
>SJYT01041839.1:81896-110871 GCA_006410635.1 Cephalophus harveyi
GGGGGGGGGGTCATCTGCTGTCCTGTCTTCCCCGAGTGAGCAAGTGGCTCCCCTGAGCCAACCTGGCAGACATCTCGCACTCCTAAGTTCCCTCCCAAACCCTGCGGGGCTGAGCTCGGCAAAGGGCAGCTGTTCTTCTTTCTGACATTTTCCAGATAAGTGGATGCTTTTCTTCAAGAATTTAGGAGCAACCTTTATCTGCTGTCTGGGAAGAAGCATCTGTCACCCAGGTGAAGCTTCCACTCTGTGGCCCCTGCGAACATCAAACACCCAGGGTCTGGGGGAGGCTGGCCATGGCACCAAGGAATGCCCAGACCCAGTAGCTGCCCGGGGAGGTGGCCAGTGCAGGCACCCATCAGACACAGACAGATGGGGATATCAACCATTTGTGGGCGCTGTAGGCACCAGGTGTAGAGAGGAGAGGAGCAGAGAGTGGCCAATGGAAGTGAAGACTGCCTGGGACCCACCAGAATCCCTCTGATCAAAACCAGGGTAATGGCTGCAAGAAAAAGGTTGAGAGTAGAAAAATGACCATTGGGCAAGTAGCCAAAAGTCTGCCCAGAGGTTGTGTTGGAAAGAGGAGTCAAGTATGGTGGAGTGCTTAGGCATTACTGGTACCACGTAAACAGCTCGTGAGTTACTACGGATGAAAGTGTGCAGGCCCTTGGGAAAATACTTTCTGTGGGGCCTCTGCTTATGTAAACTATTTGAGTCACCCCAAATCAGCATTTCAGCCTCATTCTGGCAATCCAACCTCTTATGATTGCATAAAAGGAAGACCACACCAGCTAGCAGGAAGCATCTACTTATTAGGTCACCTTCTTGGAAGCAAGGTCCAGCCACACGGCCCACAGAATGACCCTCAGCCCAAGTCCTGGAGCCTTGTGAGGCATCTGGTCAACTCCACACATCAGTTACAGGGCAGACAGTGCCTGCGGGAGAAAAATGGGGTCCAGGACCCACACAGGTCCCCTTCAGACTTGGAGAGCACCCCTGGGTACCTCTGCCAGCCTAGTTGGTCCCGGGCACTTAGACAACTTCATGAAGGGCACTCCAAAGGTTATGGGGAGTGGGGAGGGTCTGGGGGGCCCAGGGCAAGGCCCAATGACCCAGGTCAGAGACCCCAGGTAAGGGAACAGGGTATCGCTAGATGCTCCCTCTTAGGACCTAGAGCTGGGTATGACACTGAAGGTCGTGAAGGGCCCAGGGCAGAGCTGGCCCCAGATGAAAGGGAAATAGGAAGAAAGAAGACCCCGAAGCCAAGGCTAGCCACTCAGGGCAGATCTACAGACAGCATCACCCTTAAACATCCCAGACCCCAGGTGTTTCGGAGCACAGAGGCGACACCCACCTGCTGCCTGCATCCAGGCCACCCCCAGCCACCCACGACTTCCGTCCCATACCCCCTGCTTTGCCAGCCTCTGGCAGGCATCTTCTCCCTGAGGTTCTGCACAGAAACCCAAGAGGCTTTCTCTGCAGACCAACAGACCAGACAGTGTTCATCTCTCAGTGTCAATACAGTCCGCATCTCCAGGGCAATGACTTTCGCTCAGTAAATACTAATCAGCTTTGGACAACGGGTGCAAGCCCCTAGTCTAGAACTATGTCAGCCCTCTGCCACCTACCTGTCACGTCTCCCTCCTGAGGCTGGTGAGGCTGGGATATTGCAGGGATGAGCAGATGGAGGGTCTATCAGGCCCCTTGCCCTCAGGGACAGGAGAAACAAGTCATGGTTTCTCTTCAGCTGCATAAGGTGACCCAGGACAGTGGGGAGAGACTTCTGGGATGTGACCTACCCAGGGAGGCAACAACCGATACAAAAACCCACAGTAATGTGTAGAACAAGCTGTGTCCACATGTTAGCAGTTGGCAGGCAGGTGGGGATTCAAATGCAGATCCAGGGTCAGATCCCGGATGGGGGTCCTCTGGTAGAACCCCTGCCCATAGGTGACCAGGCTGTGAGCACGCCATCATCTCCTGATCTCCCTATCTTTGGTGGCCCTTCCACCATTCCATGGGGGTTCTGTTCAGACCTTTGAGTTGAGAGAGAGAGGATACTGAGCCCACCCCTCCTGCCCCAAAGGTGAGCTGAGTCTCAAGCTTGGCACACCTATGATCCCACCACTCCCTTACTTTTGACCCTGCTCCCATGAGTGGCAGAGACCCACACTCAGTGACCCTTGGGTATTCCCAGACTGCTGAGATACTTGAGATCTGATGACTCTGGAGTTGTCATATTTCTGGGCCTGTTGGCAAGGAAAGGGTAGGGGCTGTGGGGTCTTCCCCTCTGGGATGCAGATTGCTCACTTCCAGAATATCCAAAGTCAAGCCTTGTTGCCGTTGTTCACTCTCCAATATCAGGTCAATATGAGAAATGAATATTGCTCCTAGTCACATAACACATTTTTACCCATTGAGCTAATAACCAGATTGGTCCTTCGGCTAAAGGAGAAGATACATCTACCCCTACTGTGTCAGGCTGCAGTGACTTTCTTCACAAAACTTAGTAAAAGGAGCCAGAGCAGACCCAGGGGTCTTTTCTAATCACCCAACCACATGACCCATTGTGAGGTTTGGCTCCTCTCAGAAGTGAAGTTGTTCAGTCGTGTCCGACTCTTTGACACCCCATGAATGGTAGCCTACCAGGCTCCTCCTTCCGTGGGATTTTCCAGGCAAGAATACTGGAGTGGGTAGTCATTTCCTTCTCCAGGAGATCTTCTCAACCCAGGGTCTCCTGCATTGTAGACAGATGCTTTACCATCTGAGCCACCAGGGAAGTCTCCTCTCAGATAAGAGATCCAAATATCTGTTGGATGTATAGACCAGTCTTTTGGACTCTGTGGGAGAGGGAGTGGGTGGGATGATTTGGGAGAATGGCATTGAAACATGTATAATATCATATAAGAAATGAATTGCCAGGCTAGGTTCAATGCAGGATACAAGATGCTTGGGGCTGGTGCACTGGGATGACCCAGAGAGATGGTATGGGGAGGGAGGTGGGAGGGGGGTTCAGGATTGGGAACACGTGTATACCCATGGCAGATTCATCTTGACATATGGCAAAACCAATACAGTATTGTAAATTAAAATAAATTAAAAGAAAAAAATTAACAAAAAACAAATATCTGTTGGATGTATACATTGATGGGTGGATGGAATAAACAGGTGGATTGATGGGTGGCTGGATGGTTAGATAGATGAAGTAAATAGAAGAATAGATGAATGAACAGTAGGTGGTAGGTAGATGGGAGATAGATAGGGAGAATAGGCAGATGTATTAACAAGTGTGAAGACTGAGATATGGGTGCATGCATGGATGGATGGACTGGTGGATAAATAGATGGATCTCTGTTCAGAGAGACCAAGTTTTTTGAAGATATGTCAGTCTCTTTTCATTTCTTTGTTTTCATCCACAGTGAATGAACACGCCAGGCCTCCCTGTCCATCACCAACTCCCAGAGCTTGCTCAAACTCATGTCCATTGAGTCAGTGATGCCATCCAACCTTCTCATCCTCTGTCGTCCCCTTCTCCTCCTGCCTTCAATCTTTCCCAGCACCAGGGTCTTTTCCAGTGAGTCACTTCTTCGCATCAGTTGGCCAAAGTATTGGAGCTTCATCTTTAGTATCAGTCCTTCCAATGAATATTCAGGATTGATTTCCTTTAGGATTGACTGGTTTGATCTTCTTGAAGTCCAAGGCACTCTCAAGAGTCTTCTCCAACACCACAGTTCAAAAGCATCAATTCTTCGACACTCAGCCTTTTTTATGGTCCAACTCTCACAAGACTACTGGGAAAACCACAGCTTTGACTATATGGACCTTTGTCAGTAAAGTATGTCTCCGCTTTTGAATATGCTGTCTAGGTTTGTCATAGCTTTTCTTCCAAGTAGCAAACATCTTTTAATTTCATGGCTGTGGTCACCACCTGCAGTGATTTTGGAGTCCAAGAAAATAAAGTCTCTCACTGTTTCCATTCTTTCCCTATCTATCTGCCATGAAGTTCACTTCATGGACTGGATGCCATGATCTTCGTTTTTTGAATGTTGAGTTTTAAACCAGTTTTTTTCACTCTCCTCGCTCACCTTCATCAAGAGGCTCTTTAGTTCTTCACTTTCTACCATAAGGGTGGTGTCATCTGCATATCTGAGGTTATTGATATTTCTCCCAGCATTCTTGATTCCAACTTGTTCAAGGCTTTATACTGTGTGCTAAGTACCAGAATCACCTAATGTGAAAAGCCAACTCATTGGAAAAGACCTTGATGCTGGGAAAGATTGAAGGCAGGAGGAGAAGGGGACGACAGAGGATGAGATAGTTGGATGGCATCACCAACTCAATGGACTGAGCAAATTCCAGGAGATGGTGAAGGACAGGGAAGTCTGGCATGCTGCAGTCCCTGGGATTACAAAGAGTTAGACATGACTTAGCAACTGAACAGCAAAGTATGGAGACAGTCACTAAGGAGCAGGATCCCTGTTAGGACCAACCCCGCTCCTTCCTGAGACTTAACTTCTAGCCATGTCCCTTTTCATGGGGTGAGGTGTCTACTGAGTCACGGGGAGATGGCCAGCCGAGCCCACTCCCTCACACTCCAGACTGTGCTCTGTCTGAAGTGCCCCAGACTTTACAGATCCTGACCCCAAAGCCCAACTTCACTTTCAGGACCTGAGTAGCCCTCTTGCATACATCTGCCCTGGAGGGTGGCCAACAAACCTCTTTTTTCAGGGGTGCCTGGAGCCTGCGGTGGAGAGGGAGGGTGACGCCAGGCCACAGAGCCCTCTCCACCACACTCCAGCACAGAACGCTGATGAGTTCAAGATTTTTCCATCTGGGGGATTCCCTGGTGGGCCAGTGGTTAGGCCTGCACGCTTCTGTTGCAGGGAGCATGGGTTCAATCCCTGGTCAGGGAACATAGATTCTGCAAGCCATGGGGTACAGCCAAAAGAAATAAATTTAACTTATTTAAAAAAAAAAAAGAATTTTCAATCTGAATCTGGCTTTCCAGGCTGTTTTGAAGATGTATCTTTCAAGACTGGAGCAACAACATATTTTATTTACCAATTTGTTAACTTGATTCATAACTCTTAAACATTTAGACCAGCCGTTCGCAAACTTTCTGGTCTCAAGAAAGAGACCAGAAGGGGACGACAGAGGATAAGATGGTTGGATGGCATCACCAACGCAATGGACTGAGCGAATTCCAGGAGATAGTGAAGGACAGGGAAGTCTGGCATGCTGCAGTCCATGGGATTGCATGGATTTTACTTTCTTAAAAAGTATTAAGAACCCCAAAGAGTTCTTGTTTTGTATGTTACACCCATCAGTGTTTACCACATTAAAACTTTTAACTGAGACATTCTAAAAACATTCATTCATTAACTTGTTTTAAAAATAGCAATAATAAGCCTGTTGCATGGTAATATAAATAACACATTTTTAAATAAAAACTAATTTTCCAAGACAAATGAGAAAATGTGCCACAAAGTGTGCCACTGTCTGACAGTTTTGCAAATCTCCTTAATGCCTATATTAAGAAAGGCAGCTGGGTTCTCATTTTTGTTCCTGCTTCCATTTATTATGATGCGTTGTTTGGTTGGAGCATAATAAGAAATTCAAGATTCCCTCAGAGATACAACCAGTAAAGAGAGGAGTATTTTAATAGCTTTTTCAGAGAATTATGGATGTTCTTACTTGATACTATACCAGAAGTCAACAAGCATTTCATTCTATTTTTTAAACTGAAGTATAGTTGATTTATAATATTTTATTAGCTTCAGGTGTACAGCATAGCAATTCCATATTTTTATAGATTATACTCCTTAGTTGTTATAAAATGCTGGTTCTATTCTTTATGCTGCACATTTCCTCTTTGTAGCTTATTTATCTTATGTACAGAATTTTGTAACTCTGAATTGCTTTCCCATATTTTGCCCCTCCTCCCAGCCCTCTCCCCACTGATAACCAATAGTTTGCTCTCTATATCTGTGATCTGTTTTATTTTTTCAGATTTCACATATATATACGAAGCCAGTATGGAGGTTACTCAAAAATTTATTTAAAGAAGCTGTTTCTTAAGGATTAGTTACCAGGACTAGAAAAAGGGTAAGGGAGGCACTCAGGGTAAAAACTCAAGAACTCATTCTCAAGGGTGTGAGGTGCCTGCACTTCATTCCTTCCACCTAACACTAGGCTTGCTGGTTGAATGAGAACCTAAAATCTTAAGCAATAAGCTTTGTTTTGTACTCTGTTCCATTAAAATCCCCTTTATGTCTGGTAGTTTTAATGGGCTTTTTGTTCAGGCATGATTTTGTAACTGTCAGGACTAGGATTGATTTTACTCTACTTACAAGGTACTGAATTAACTTGCTGCTGTTTCACAGCTGTTGGCAAAAGATGTGAGAGTCCTTTGTCAGTGACAAAGGACTTGACTACTCACAGCATGCTTCTGCAGCAAGTACTGTGAGCATCAGCCTGTTTACATGACTTCTCTCTGCTGCTCAGGTCCCACAGAGGTTATGCAGAAGCGCCTGCATAGACACTACGCAAGCAGCAGGTTTGTGTTCCAAGTGACGGACCCTGAGCTTGGGGACCAATGTTTTTTACAGTACATAGTAAGCAAGCCCGCTCTTTGACCTAAAGGGAGACAATGCCTCTTCCCTCAAAGCTGCTCACTACAAACACTTCTGAGAAATAGCTTGACTAAAGAGAGAGTCAGGTCTTCCATGCTTGGCACACCCAGTGAGACCTGCAGGAGTGGAAGTGAGTCCCGGCGGAGGACTGACTTCTCAACAGAAACACGATGCACGGCCATCCAGAAAACACTGGTTCTCTGAGACATGCGGGAGCTGCCAATTGTTGACATGTTGCTTTAAACAATATCAAAAATCACATTCATTAATATCATTAATCTCATCAGAAAAGTCTTCCTGTGTTGAGAAGCTGTTAAACTCACAGTGGCAGGTACATGTTGCCCAAATTTCTAATTTTCACTTGAAAGTTTAAATTTTCTCTTTAACTATAAATGCACTCAGTTGTTTCAGTTGAACAGACAAGCTAACTCAGATCATTTTCAATAGAATGTATCCTATATGGTGATGGTGGTGTTTAGTCACTAAGTGGTATCTGATTCTTTTGTGACCTCAGGGACTGTGGCCCACCAGGCTCCGGTGTCCATGGGATTTCCCAGGCAAAAATTCTGGGACAGTTTCCCTTTTCCTTCTCCATGGATCAAACCTGTGTCTCCTGCTTGGCAGGTGGATTCCTCACCATTGAGTCCTCAGGGAAGCCCTGTATTCCACATGCCCACATCTGAATAACCCTAGGGTGTCTGTCAGTTACTCTTTCAAGCCCAGGACCATATGATCACACCTCTACCACTTTGCCCCTCATGTCTAACTCTCCATGTCCTCTCAGTCTCTTGCTACACCCTAGGAGAGTATGTTTCTACTTCAAGGGCTTTGCACATGCTAGTCCCTTCTGTCTAGAATGCTCTTCTCCCAGAGAACTTCCTCCCACAAGGCACTGAGGTATCTCTTTTTAAAAGCACTTTTTCAAAGAGCACTGCTCTGCTTTCTGGCCTGTAATAAACACTGCCATACATACACTGAATACCCTCATCCTGCTTTATTTTCTCCTCAGTGTTTATCAATTCTTGAAATTATGTGATCTATTTTCTTGTTTATTTGCTATCTGTTCTTCCCACTACCACCATCACCACTAGAATGCCCCTTGTGGGAGGAAATCCAGCACCTAGGACAGCAACTTGGCACCAGGCAGGTTCTCAAGACCTATTTGATAAATGGATGGATAACAGCTGTCACTGGGCATCAGGATCTAGGAGACAGAAGACAAAACACACACAGTCACAACTTGTAAGATACTTGCAATTTTACTTCATAGTTGCAACAGTCTAATAACAATGAAATGTGAAACTCTATGAGAAATAGGTACAAGGTGGGAGTGAAACAGTCAAAAACTCAAATACCCATCAACAAAGAAATGAGTAAATTGTGGCCTGTGTATAAATGGAATACTACAACAGAAGGGAGAGAGAGGAAGAGAGAGAGAAATATTCTCAGCACCATGGAAGAATTTTATCAAGCTGAGTGAAAGAAGCCAGACACGAAAGAGAAAATGCTGAATGACTTTATTTATATAAGGGACAGAGCAGGCAAAGCTCTGTAATTATAGAATCACAACAGTGGTACTTCTTGGGATGGAGGAATGTATAGACTAGGAAGGGACATGAGAGGGGCTGTCTTGAAATGAAATTCTGTTTGAATCAGATATGCTAAGCTAACAGACACAGAGACAATGTCTTTGAAAGAAGACTTTGCTACTTACAGTTTCCAAGAGAAGAGGGCATGCCATACCATGCAGGGCCACTTGGGAAAGTGCCAGGTTGGTCAGGAGGCAGAAGGAACCAGGAAAAAGCATGGTCAGAGCTCATATTGTGATTCCCAGGGAAGAAATGGGAGAGGCAATTGACAAGTTTAAGCAAGTTGAGAACTAGATAGTTTGAATTATTTTGGCAAACTCTGCACTATGGGGATAGTATCGTATCTAGTTGTCTGGTATCTGACCTTGGGGTGATTTAGGGCAGGAGGGATACTAGCTTAGCCTGTGAGTTGGATTGGTTGGCTTGCATGTAAAAGACACTCTTGTAGGCAAGTTGTTTGCTGTCTTTAGGCTGGAGGGGGCAGTCTCCCCGAGCTAGTAAAGCAACAGAAGATGTCAAAGCATCATAAAATACTGAAAATTTAAGATGCAATTAATATAGGAACCTTACAGAATACTGACAAGGCTCTCTATCTATGTAGAAACATTTGCTGTAAAGGTCTGCTAAATACTGTTACTGAACCAAACTTGGATCGGCTTGCCCATGTGCAATAAAGCCAATCTATTGACACTGGTTTGTGGTGAAGTGAAGTGCAGCATATATTTCAGGCACCAAACAAGGAGTCTGGGCAGCTAGTGCTCAAAAGACCAGCACCCTCAATGGCGTTCAGAAAAAGATTTTTAAAAACAGAATGAGGGAGTGGATTGTGGGGTGTGTAATCAGCTCACAGACATTCTTCTGACTAGTTGATGGTGAGGTAGTTGGGAGTCAACATCATCAACCTTCTGGTTCCAAACAATCTAGGGTCTCCATGTTTGTGGGCACACAGTTAACTTCTTCCACCTGGTGGGAGATTCAGTACCTGCAAAATAACTCAAGGGATATGACTCAGAATATTACCTATATCCCTTGAGGAGAAATTAAATGTCCTTTACTTCTTTTAACAGCTAAACTAATATTTTGTCTTGTTTGACTGTTTTGGGCTTTTTTGTTTGTTTGTTTTCTTTCTACATTTTCTCACTTCTCTGATTAAATTTATTCTTTGGAAGGCCTAGGAGGCTAAAGATTTTCTACAAACATAAGACAGGCAGAGGAGAGGGGAGAGAGGGAATCTGTCCCAGGAGGGCCCTATTGGGTCCTGTTCGGTCATGAAATCAGGGCTCTTGATGCATTTTATCCTGATACCTCAGTTTTCTAAAACTACAAATATAGAATTCAATTGTAAGAAACACAAAGACAAGGGAACTCACTAACTCTCACTGGCCACCATTCAGGCGCCTGCTCTTTCCAGCATCAGAGTCCTCCTCCTTACACCCAGACTTCAGCGCCAGGCCTCCAGGCGCAGTTCCATCCCCTCCCGGCCTCCAGACAGCCTGGCTCATCCATGGGAGCCCTCCAGTCTGCCTCCAGCTGCCAGCTTAGAACTTTGCAAATTCTCCCTTTGACTCTTTCTCCTGAGTCTTCCTGTGGGCAAAAAGTAGGGGAAATCGGTGCCATCCACTACCACCTTCCCCAGACATGGCTCTCCCCTGTCGCACCATCCTAGGATACTTGACGATTCCATCACCCCTTCTTGGAAGCTAATCATTTAACAGTACGAATTTTTACCTCATTACTGGAAATGAGGCAAAAAGTGCTCACTAAGCACACAGGAACTACTCCTGGAGTGCAAAGTGGGCAGGAGTGGGGCCAAGATGGTCATGATTAAGCCAAAGTTGAAGGCGGCCTGGGGGAGAGAAGGGTGGCTTGGCGCTTTGCACACAGACAGGGAGACCTGGCGACACCCCCTTGATGCAGACCGGGCATGGCGCACTCAGATCAGACCCAGATGTTCACCTGGCCAGGCCCTCTTGACCCCCAACCCATTCTAGCAGGATGACATCACGGGGGGGTGCCTGTGTCCGAGGGCTCACAGCCCATGAGGCGGGAGCCTAGCACCTCTTCTGAGGCCAATGAAGAGCCTACTTGGCACAGAGGCGAGGGCAGTCA
The DNA here is from genome assembly GCA_006410635.1 of Cephalophus harveyi. Classification (NCBI taxonomy): domain Eukaryota; kingdom Metazoa; phylum Chordata; class Mammalia; order Artiodactyla; family Bovidae; genus Cephalophus; species Cephalophus harveyi. Next base: position 92,224 of record SJYT01041839.1, read on the forward strand.
CCACTGTGGGTTGAAGTATGGCTGGATAGGGGTTAGTATGGAGGTCATCAGGGTGACATCTGAGAGATTAGGGCACATTCTCTGACATAGCTCAGCTAAGCTCTGCCCAGAGCTGAATTTCCAGAGCATCCCTTCCATGACACCGTATTACAGGGCTCCAATACTTCCAGCCTGGGACAAGCTCCACCAAGTGGCCGTGAGGATGCTGTCAGCTCGGTTCTGCAGTGTTACCATGAAATGCCTGCTATGATGCTGGCCAAGCCCTGGCCCAGCCAAGGACAGTTCAGGAGAGGCAGGGCCAACCTAGACAACACACACAGATGGACCTACAAACGAGACAGCTGGCGGCCCAGGAAGCCGGCTCGGGCCCACTGCGGAGGGCCCTGGTCCCAGGGCTGTGTCGAGAACCCGCTCCTTCCTCAATCTTGGAAAGGAACAAACTAATTATAACAGCTCCTGGCCATGCAAGTCTCAGCCGAGAGGAAGCCTGCACCGCCAGATGGGCCTGCTCATTAAGTTGGGGAGTATGGTATTTCTTATGCAAATGAGGGCAAATAAATCCACCGGAGAAAGGAGAACAACAAACATGAACAGGAGTGTGGACTTCTAGGTGCTGGGTGATGGAGGCGAGAGGGGAGGGCAAGGAGGCCAGGGAGACCGCCGGCCCTGCCCTGGTGCTCCCAGCCCAGGTGCTCTGGATTTGCCTACCCAGGCCTCCCAAGGAGAGGAGGCTCCTGGGCCCCATCCAAGGCCCAGTGGCTGAGCCCGGCCCACAGCTGAGCACAGGAGTGGGCAGGGAGTGTGGAAGCGGAGCAGGAGCTGACAGGCCCAAAACCAGGCCCACAATAGCCCAGCCCACTTCCCAGCTCGAATGACCACACATACAGAGGGACGCTGACCAGACACAGCCAGCAGCTAAGGTACTGGGGAAGGATCATCAGGGCCCAGTCCACTGGGCCAGCGCCGTGAGAGGCAGGGCCTGTCCCAGATCTAGGTGTCTCCAAGACACTGCAACTCGGCACACGCAGCTCTTGCCTCAGGACAGGAGTTCCCTGCTCCATCCAGACTCATCTGACAAATGGTCCAGAGCTAGGAGTCTTTTCAAACCTCCCTTGTCTTCTTCCCAGGTGTCCTGCTCATCACACAATACTACCAGTTCTGGCTCCTAATTATCCTCCACAAACCTACCTGCTTCTCCATCCCTACCACCCTCTCCCTGCACCAAGCTGGGGGAGGGGGTTGTTCCAGTAACAAACCTCACACCCCTATCTACCATTGCCCCAAATCTACCTTTTCAATCAATGAGGCCTAACCTGACCACCCCTTTTGATGCCGAAAACTACCTCTTCATCCCCCTTGCTGCTGCTGCTGCTACTAAGTCACTTCAGTCGTGTCCGACTCTGTGGAACCCCACAGACGGCAGCCCACCAGGCTCTCCCGTCCCTGGGATTCTCCAGGCAAGAACACTGGAGTGGGTTGCCATTTCCTTCTCCAATGCATGAAAGTGATCATCCCCCTTAGCCTGCCCTTATTTGCCTTTCCACAGCACTGATCACATTCTAGCATGTTAGATTATTTACTCATTAATTTTTCATGTTTATTACCTGCCTTCCCCACTAAAATGTGAGCTCCCTTGAGGGCAGCAATCACCATCTGTTTTGATCCCTGATGTATCCCGCGGGCTTGAACTGTACTTGTACGTAGTAGCTACTCAACACGTATTATTGGAGTGAGCAAATACAACATGCCTCATGACCACAGTGTTTTTGAACAGCAGGTGAGTACAACTTGGTCTAACTTCCCAAGCTTGATTTAAGACAGAGATTAACAAGGGGAATGTTTTTCAAGTGTCTTTCAGTTGAAAGTGGAGCACTTAAGATGACAAGACTTGAAAGGTCTTTACTGACTCATATGCCTTAAAAATCTAAGTGTAACTAGCTGCAGGTATGGCTGGATCCAGATAAGCAAATGATGCTGCTATAACCTGGTATCATTATTGCTAGTTTGAGCCTCAGGCAAGCTGTTCTTCATGTGTAACACTTGTAGCTTCAAGGCAACCCCTTCCCTATCTCAGGTCCCCAAGGTAGAGGTTTTCTCATACAAAGGGCCCCCAAATTAGCATGCCTAGGCCTGGTTTGAGTTGAATGGAACCTTCCACCCCTGCCCCAAACCAACTGCCATTCACACAGAATGGAATACAGTGGTTGGCCATACCCCAATACTAGAGTTAGCCTAAACCACAGGGACTTGGATGGAGGAGGCGTGAGGTCTGCTACCCAGGAAGAGGCCCCGGGTACAGGGCAGGCATAAGCAGCGGTCTGCCCCTGGGGCCTGCCTGTCAGGGGTGTGGGAATAGCTCCCAGACGGCCTGGTGGATTCTGACGCGGAGGGGTTGACCTGAGGACTGGCCTGCCTTACCCAGAAAACCTCAGCTGTCTTCGCCTGACCCTAGGCTCCATCCAGGTGAGAAGTGGCTCAAAAAGGACAAGATGTCAAAATGCCCCTTTAGCCAAAGTCTTGGAGAAGGAAATGGCAACCCACTCCAGTATTCTCGCCCGGAGAATCCCAGGGACGGGGGAGCCTGCTGAACTGCCATCTATGGGGTCACACAGAGTCAGACATGACTGAGCGACTTAGCAGCAGCAGCAGTCAAAGCCTGGCCTCAGTTGCAGTGCAGCTTCCTACACATTTTCCTGACTCCAGCCTCCACTGGCCCTCAAAATCAGAACCTAGGACTAAGAATGATGACTACCATGATCACTCTCTAGTAACATTGTTTTAATTTGCAATTTTTTACACTGCATGAGCTAATAAAGACCTTTTCAGTTCTGTCATCTAGAGTTAAGTTTGCCACTTTCAACCAGAAGACACTTAAAAAAATATTCACATTATTAATCTCTGTCTGAAGTCAAGCTTCACAAGTTAGACCCACAGCTATATTCACCTGCTATTCAACTGTAAGACCATGTGATCAGACTTGAAAACAATATACAAAGTTTGAATATTCAAAATGAGTTAGCAACAGTATCATTATCTGTAGATGATAAAATTACAAACCTGAAAAATTCCAAAGTACTGACTGAAAGGTATTAAAAATAAGATAATTCAGTGAGTTAAAAAATCTATTTCCAAAGCAAAACTGATTTCCTATAGTTTGTTATAAGAAATAGAAACAGCTAAATTGTGCAACAAAAGAAACTATATCACTCAACAAAAGGACAAAAAAATTTTCAACTAGGAATGAAATACATGAAAAAAATATAAAATGATGTAAGTTCAGTTCCGTACAGTCGCTCAGTCGTGTCCGACTCTTTGTGACCCCATGAATCGCAGCACACCAGGCCTCCCTGTCCATCACCATCTCTCGGAGTTCACTCAGACTCACGTCCATCGAGTCCGTGATGCCATCCAGCCATCTCATCCTCGGTCGTCCCCTTCTCCTCCTGCCCCCAATCCATCCCAGCATCAGAGTCTTTTCCAATGAGTCAACTCTTCGCATGAGGTGGCCAAAGTACTGGAGTTTCAGCTTTAGCATCATTCCTTCCAAAGAAATCCCAGGGCTGATCTCCTTCAGAATGGACTGGTTGGATCTCCTTGCAGTCCAAGGGACTCTCAAGAGTCTTCTCCAAAGGAGGACCTGAATAAATTGACATACCTCTTTCTTTTTTTTCTTAATATAAATTTATTTATTTTAACTGGAGGCTAATTACTTTACAACATTGTATTGGTTTTGCCAAACACTGACATGAATCCCCCATGGGTGTACATGTGTTCCCCATCCTGACCCCCCCTCCCTTGACATACCTCTTTCTTGAAAGCAATATTGATACAAATTCTAAAAACATTCTACTGGGTTTCAGTATCCTCCCCAAATTCATGTCCTTCCTGAATCCTCAGATGTGATTTTATTGGGAAATAGGGTCACTGAAGATGTAATTAATTGAGATGAGAGCATCCTGGAGCAGGTGTGTCCTTGTCTAAAGGGACTGGGGTCGTAAGAAAAGGGCCAGAGACACAGGGAGAACACCATGTGTTGGCAGAGGTAAAGACTGGAATTGTGTGCCCACAAGCCAATAACATGCCAAGAGCTTCCAGGGAGCACCAGGAACCAAGAGGAAGGCATGGGCCTGACTCGCCTCCATAGGCTTCAGAAAGAGCATGGCCTGCTGACCTCTTGATTCAAGACTTCTGGCCTCCAGATCGGCGAGGGACTGGACTTCTTTTGTTCTAAGTCATGTGCGTGCATGTTCAGTCACTCAGTCATGTCCAAATCTTTGCAACCCCAGGGGCTATAGCCCACCAGGCTCCTCGGTCCATGGGATTCTCCAGGCAAGAATACTGGAGTGGGCTGCCTTTTCCTTCTCCAGGGGATCTTCCCGACCCAGGGATTGAACTGGTGTCTCTTGTGCCTCCTACATTGGCAGGTGAATTCTTTATCACTGTGCCACTTGGGAAGACCCAATTATTCCTATGTGCATCATATCCAACTCTTTGCAACACTGTGGACTGGAATCCACAAGGCTCCTCTGTCCATGGGATTCTCCAGGCAAAAATACTGAAGTGGGTTTCCATTTCCTCCTCCAAGGGATCTTCCTGACCCAGGGATCAAACCCACATCTCCTGTGTCTCCTGCCCTGGGAGGTGGATTCTTTACCAGTGAGCCACCTGGGAAGCTCTAAATCATGTAGTTTGTGGCAATTTATCATTGCAGTCTAGAAAACTAATACAAATGCCAATATTTTTCCATATAAACTACAAGCTTAATACAATCCTAATCAAAATTCTATTTGGTTGGGTTTGTAGTTTGGTTTAGTTTGACTTTTTCTTCCTTGCTTCCATCCTTCTTCCCTTTCTTTCTTTTTGGTTTAGGATAGTATCTTGTTTATTTTTTTCTTCTCATTTTTTTTGGAAAAGGAAGGTATTTAAAAGCCAGTCTATCAGGAGGAAAATATAGTTCTATCTAGGAAACTTCTGAAAAGAAAAAGTAGCAAAGCAGAACCAGCACTCTCTCCTGGATGTGATGAACCTGCCTGGCAGCACTGCCAAGGAGGAGAAATCAGGGCAGACAAGGGAGTTCAAAAACAGTCTGAGTACAAGCAGGGATTTGAAATGTGATAGAGAAGAACCACCGAATACCTCATTCAGTAAAAGGCATTGACACAACTAAAAATTAATCAATTAAAAACAATACAAAATTAATGCCAAATCACAACCATATTCCTTTCACTAACATAAAGTTCTCGTGGCTCAAACAACGAAGGAAGTTATAAGCAAGGTGAAAAGACAGCCTTCAGAATGGGAGAAAATAATAGCAAACGAAGCAACTGACAAAGCATTAATCTCAAAAATATGCAAGCAACTCCTGCAGCTCAATTCCAAAAAAATAAATGACCTAATCAAAAAATGGGCCAAAGAACTAAACAGACATTTCTCCAAAGAAGACATCAAGTCGTCAAGTTGTGTCGTGAAGTCGCTCAGTCATGTCCGACTCTTTGCAACCCCATACAGATGGCTAACAAACACATGGAAATATGCTCAGCATCACTCATTATCAGAGAAATGCAAATCAAAACCACAATGAGGTACCATCTCACGCTGGTCAGAATGGCTGCTATCCTAAAGTCTACAAACAATAAATGCTGGAGAAAAGGGAACCCTCTTACACTGTTGGTGGGAATGCAAACTAGTACAGCCACTATGGAGAACAGTGTGGAGATTCCTTAAAAAACTGCAAATAGAACTGCCTTATGACCCAGCAATCCCACTACTGGGCATACACACTGAGGAAACCAGAATTGAAAGAGACACGTGTACCCCAATGTTCATCGCAGCACTGTTTACAATAGCCAGGACATGGAAGCAACCTAGATGTCCATCAGCAGATGAATGGATAAGAAAGCTGTGGTACATATACACAATGGAGTATTATTCAGCCATTAAAAAGTATACATTTGAATCAGTTCTAATGAGGTGAATGAAACTGGAACCTATTATACAGAGTGAAGTAAGCCAGAAAGAAAAGCACCAATACAGTATACTAATGCATATATATGGAATTTAGAAAGATGGTAATGATAACCCTGTATGCGAGACAGCAAAAGAGACACAGATGTGTAGAACAATTTTTTGGACTCTGTGGGAGAGGACAAGGGTGGGATGATTTGAGAGGACAGCATTGAAACATGTATATTATCATATGTGAAACAGATCAATAGTCCAGGTTTGATGCATGAGACAAGATGCTCAGGGCTGGTGCACTGGGATGACCCTGAGGGATGGGATGGGGAGGGAGGTGGGAGGGGGTTCAGGATGGGGAACACATGTACATCCATGGCTGATTCATGTCAGTGTATGGCAAGACCACTACATTATTGTAAAGTAATTAGCCTCCAATTAAAATAAATTTAAAAAATAAAAACTTTTTCTAAGGATAGAAGCTATAAGTGATTTTCTTGTTTCTTAAAATTTTCTCTAATTATAAAAATGTTCTAAAAAATAAATAAAGCTAAATGAATCAAACAGAAATGGTCAATTTAAGGTTGTGAGCTGTATACTTATCATATGCTCTACTTCCAAAATAGCTAAGAAATGGCACGAGAAAACAGCATTTGCAAATGAATAGGTCCCCTAAAAAACATGGGGAAGCAAGAATGATGCTCTTGATGGACCACATACTTTGAAGAATTTCTGAAAAATAGAAAGCAAATAAGATCCAACCTATGAGAGAAATCAGAGCACTGGGAGTTTCATTTTTGGCTGAGGATTTATTTTTCACACCAGATCTCTTTGGTGCTTCTTGCAAAGGGATCTGGACACCCAAACACAACTAAGACCCAGAGCATGTGTCTGCAATTGCACTTTAGAAGGATTTTCAGAGATGAAATCCAATCCAACATTCTAATAAGGAAAAGTATACTAATCAGGTAAAATTTTTCTACTCATCTTATAAACCATTTTCTATTTGCAAAGATTTTAGAAAACGGAAGCAAACTCATGAATTCCTGAAACTGAAAGGTTGTTATTTGGGTAAACCAATATATAAGACATATATAACATTATATAAGACAGTATGTAAACTAATGTACAGTTCACTGATTTATATTCCTGCCACAACTAGCACCGCTTGTCATGTTTTGCTCACAACTCTGTGCAAAAGGGAAATAGTTGAGAGTGCAGCTGTTGCACAGACACCCCCAAAAGAGGGACACAAAGGAGACTGGATTCAAGCAAAAGACGCATTCCCTCCTCCTTTTCTCCTCCTACACAAATACTGTTTAGACCATTTTTTATTCTTTTTGTAAGCTATCCTCCAAAGACCTCCTTCCACAAGGGCAGTATCTGCTGAAATGGAATCATTCTCCTGACAACATTGCTGAGCTTGGCCGAGTCCTGCTGGTATTTCAGCAGTCGAGTGTGTCCTTTGAGTTAGTTCCAGAAGTTGTGATGGATTTTCACTTATCACTTCCCTGGCCCCTCTCGGGCAGGCTGCAGAACCAGAGCTGGCCCCATAGTGGGAGCAGAACACACTGGCCTTCACTGCACAGTTGGAGACATGCTCTGTATGTTCTTGAGAAAAGGAAGACCACGTGGAGGCCAGGCCCTGTGCCCCAGTTCTCCAGCAAAGTCTGAAAGCGGCCCCATGTGCAGTGAGCTAAGAAATAAACGTAGCCGCCACCACAGGGGAGAGAACTCACACCAATCAAATCCATAGACATCTTTGCCCCTTGCTATCAAAATTAAAGCAACACTGAAGTTTTGTTTTATACGCATTAAATTAGCAAATAATAAGAAAGCTAAATGGTAGTACTGGATGCTGGCGAGGGCACAGTGAAATCTGCACACTGATACCCGTGGGGCTACTGGGTGTGGCCCTTTCTCCAGACCAATTTCCCTCAGCTGCTCCAGTCATCTTTGTCACTTGCAACTAAAGACCGCTGAGTGAAACCAGGAATAAACACAGAGATGCTTACAGCATCTTTGCAAAATTAGAGACCAGTCTCAGTCTACCACACAAGATTTACTACAAAGCAATGATGATGACAGATCAGCACAATAGAACGGGATGTGGCTTCAAAATGATATAAAGACTAACCGGGACATGTATCAAATCATTGTGTTGTACACCAAAAGCTCATACGTGTCAACTACATCTCAGTAAAGACAATAATAGATATCTTTCTGATTATCAGAAGAGATGCACACAAGAAGACAGATCACATAGGGAGTTTGAACAGCCCTCAAAACTAAATTATATGACAGAACCAAGACAAAACATACTTGTCACATGGTCTAGTAAGTAGGTTACTACACAACCAAAAATGTCCCCCAAAGCAACATCCCATTCCACACTATGTACAAAAGATATAACCAAGAATAACTCAGAAAGATAAAACATAAAAGTATAAACAAGTTATATTGGAAATGCAGCAGAAAGTGTATAAAGGAGGTTGGATTCATGGCAAAAAATATTAATTAATATGAAAACTAGCCCTTTGTTATAGTCAAAGGTGCAATTCTCAACATGGATAATGATAACTAAATAACAAATAACAGCATCAATATTCATAAAGCAAAAATGACAGAAGATGTAAAGAATAATCGGTACATGAATATTAAAACTTTGAGCTCACGTCTCTTTTCCAAGACAATGCAAACTATCAAAATAAGGGTTAATTAGTTAATAAAAGTAAATGAAACCTTAAAGCAAATGGTACCTTTTGTGCATTTTTCCACTTAAAAAAAAAACTCAATCTACCAATAAGCACAAACACAAATACATACACACAGCGTGAAAAAAAAACAAACCCACAAGATTAAAGGAAAAAAGGACTCAAAATGAGATCCATCTCATCCTTCCAAATATATAAGAAGTGGCCACATTCAAGAATGTGTCTTTATTCAGCCCTCATTTTATGCCAGGACCAGTTATAAGTGACTCACATTTAACTTTCACTACAAAGCTCAGGCAGGTAGATTTTGCAAACAAAGACACCGAGGCATCAAGAATGAGCATGAAGAATAAACCTAACCAAGGAGATGAAAGATTTATATGCTGAGAATTATAAAACATTGGTAAAGGAAAATTAAGATGATTCAAACAATGGAAAGATATCCTATGCTCTTGGATTGAAGAATTAATATCATTAAAATGGCACTATTACCCAAAGCAATCTACAGATTTAATGTGTTCCCTATCAAGCTACCCATGACATTTTTCGCAAAACAAATAATCCTAAAATTTACAGAGACCCATAAAAGACCCAGGATTGCCAAAGTCATCCCGAGGGAAAAGAACAAAGCAGAAGGCATCACCCTTCCAGACTTCAGACACGACGACAAAGGCGCAGCAGTCAAAACAGTGTGGCGCTGGCACAAAAGCAGACGCGCATCAGTGGAACGGGATAAAACGCCCAGGAGTAAAGCCCACACACCTGCAGCCAGCTAATCTTTGACAAAGGAGGCAGGAATATAAAACGGGGAAAAGATGGTCTCCTCAGCAAGTGGTGCTGAGAAAGTTGGGCACCTTTATGTAAATCAGGGATAGGAGGAACACACCTTCACATCATGCACAAATATAAACTCAAAATTACTCAGAGACAAGACACTGTAAAACTCCTAGAAGAAATTATAGGCAAAACATCCTCTGACATGAATTGTACCAATGTTTTCTTAGGTCATCCTCCCAATGCAGTAGAAATTAAAACAAAAATAAACAAATGGGACCTAATCAAACTTGCCAGCTTTTGCACAGCAAATGAAACCATTGACAAAATGAGAAGACAATGTATGGAATGAGAGAAAATATTTGCAAACAATGTGACCAAAAAGGGCTTCATTTCCAAAATATATAAGCAGCTCATTCAACTCTACAACAAAAAACAAACAGCCCAATTGAAAAATGTACAGAAGTCCTAAATAGGCCTTTCTCAAGAAGATATGTAGATGGCCAATAGGCACATGAAAAGATACTCAACATGGCTAATTACTGTATGTGTGTGTGTGCATTTGTGTGCACACTCAGTTGCTCAGTCATGTCATGACCCTTTGCACCCCATGGACTGTACCCTGCCAGGCTCCTCTGTCCATGGAACTTTCCATTCAAGAATACTGGAGTGGGTTGCCATTTCCTACTTCAGGGCATCTTCCCAACCCAGGGATCAAGCCCACATCTCTTGCATCTCCTGCATTGGCAAACAGATTGCCATAGCACCAGAAATGAAAATCAAAACTACAATGAGGTATTACCTCACACCTGTCAGAATGGCCATCATTAAAAAGTCTACAAAATAATAAATTCTGGACAGGGTGTGAAGAAAAGGGAGCCCTCCTACACTGTTGGCAGGGATGTCGGTTGGTGCAGCCATTGTGGAAAGCAGGATGGGATTCCTCGGGAAACTAAAAATAGAATCGTCGCGTGATGCAGCAATCCCACTCCTGGGAATACATCTGGACAGAACTACAATTCAAAAGGATATATACACCCCTATATTCATAGCAGCGCTATTCAAAATATGTAAGGATGGATAAAGACAGTGTGATACATATCTACAATGGAATACTACTCAGCAAGGAAAAAGAACAAAATAATGCCATTTGCAGAAACATGGACGCAACTAGAGAGTATCATATAAAGGGAAGTAAGTCAGAAAGAGATATCACTTATATGTGTAATCTAAAATATGGCACAAATGAACTTATCTATGAAACAGAGACAGACTCACAGACATAGAGAACAAACTTGTGGTTACCAAAGGAAACCGGTTGGGGGAGGGATGGACTGGGCGTTTAATGTTGCTAGATGCAGATCCCACAGACTACACAGTCCATGGAATTCTCCAGGCCAGAATACCGGAGCGGGTGGCCTTTCCTTCTCCAGGGGATCATCCAACCCAGGTATCGAAGCCCGGTCTCCTGCATTTCAGGCGATTCTTTACCAGGTGAGCCACCAGGGAAGCCCAAGAACACTGGAGTGGGTAGCCTATCCCTTCTCCAGCGAATCTTCCTGACCCAGAAATCGAACCAGGGTCTCCTGCACTGCAGGCGAATTCTTTACCAACTGAACCATCAGGGAANTGAAGCCAGGTCATCCACATTTCAGGCGATTCTTTACCAGGTAAGCCACCAGGGAAGCCCAAGAACACTGGAGTGGGTAGCCTATCCCTTCTCCAGCGAATCTTCCTGACCCAGAAATCGAACCAGGGTCTCCTGCACTGCAGGCGAATTCTTTACCAACTGAACCATCAGGGAAACCCTATTAAATATAGAATGGATAAACAAGAAGATCTTACTGTATAGCACAGGGAACTGTGGTAAACCACAGTTTATTCAATATCCTGGATAAACCATAATTGAAAAGAATATAAAAAAGAATGTGTATATGTATATAACTGAGTCATTTTGCATACAGCAAAAATTAACACAACATTGTGAAACAACTATATGTCAATAAAAAAAAATTAAAAAAAGAAGTTAAGGAGGGGGTTCAGGATGGGGAACACATGTACACCCATGGCTGATTCATGTGAATGTATGGCAAAAACCATTACAATATTGTAAAGTAATTAGCCTAAAATTAAAATAAATGAATTAATTTTTTTAAAAAGAAGAAGTTAAGTAGCTTGACAGTTACCCCCAGCCATAGCTCTCAAAGGAAAAGGAAAAGCATTCTCTGAAGGTTAGGAAGATTGTTCATAGGCTTTTCACTTGTTGGTTTACCTTCAAATGCCATTTTGAATTTTTCCAAATAAAATAAAATAAAGAAATCTGTGAAAAGATTAGTACCTTCCACTTAGCTCTCAGAGCCACCTGCTCTTCCCCAAGCCTGGCATCCACTGCCTCTATTCAGCCCTAGCTTCAGCCACGTGCTTCTCATTCTGGAGTAGTCTTCCTTCGCCTGCCACCCTCCTGTCCATGTTGCCCACTGGCCCACCATGGCCTTCGGAGAAAATCCAGGCCCCGCATCCAGTGTGCTCCTGCCCAGGCCCAGTGCTCACATCTTCTGCCCCTCCACCCACTGCCAGCTGCCATCAGCACATCGAAAGTTCCAAGTCCCTGACACTCCCACTTATTATGCTGTCCGCCAGCACAGTACGCCATTCCCACACCTAGTGAATTCATTTTTTATTAACAATTTTACTGAGATATAATTATCACATCATAAAGCTCACCGTTTTAAAGTGTACAATTCAACGGTTTTTAGTGTGTTCACAGAGAATTACGAACCATCACCAAAATCAATTTTAGAACATTTTCATGACTTTCCCCCAAACCTCCATACCTATTAGCCTTCACCCCCCTTTCCCCTCAACCCCTAAACAAACAGTAATCTACTTGTCTCTGTAAATCTGTCCCTTACAAAAAGTTCATGTAAGTGGAATAATATAATTGATCTTTCATGAATTATTCCTTTCACTTAATGTTTTCAAGGTTTATCCATGTTGTCACATATATCAATACTTTATTCCTTTTTATTGCCAGATAATATTCAATTGTGTGAATACATCCTATTTTGTTCCATTCATCAGCTGATGGATTTCAGGGGTTGTTTCCACTTTGGGGCTATTCTGAATAAAGCTACTATGAATACTCCTCCACAAGTATACCTCACTTTATTGCACTTCACTTTATTGCCTTCTCATACACTGAAATTTTTACAAATTGAAGGTTTGTGGCAACCCTGTGTTGAGCAAGTCTATTGGTTCCATTTTTCCAATAGCATTTGCTCACTTCATGTCTCTGTGTCACTGTCATATTTTGGTAATTCTCCCAATATTTCAAAATTTTTCATTATTATCTTTGTGATGGTTACCTGTGATCAGTGATCTTTGACATTGCTATTGCAGAATGATTACAACTAACTCAGATAATGGTTAGCATTTTTTAGCAATAAAGTGTTTTCAGTTAAAGTATACACTGATGCTGCTGCTAAGTCGCTTCCGTCGTGTCTGATTCTGTGCGACCCCATAGACAGCAGCCCACCAGGCTCCCCCGTCCTTGGGATTCTCCAGGCGAAAACACTGGAGTGGGTTGCCATTTCCTTCTCCCACGCATGAAAGTAAGAAATGAAAGTGAAGTCGCTCAGTCATGTCCAACTCTTAGCGACCCCCGTGTACTACACCCTACCAGGCTCCTCCATCCATGGATTTTCCAGGCAAGAGTACTGGAGTGGGGTGCCATTGCCTTCTCCAAAGTATACACTATACTATAACAAATATATATTGTTTTTTTAATATAAGGCTACATGAAGTGATTCTCATTGTGGTTTTAATTTCCATTTCCCTGATAGCTAATGATGTTGAACATTGTTTTATGTGTGTATTAGCTATTTGTATATCTTCTCTGAAAAAAATGTATATGCTGATCATTTGCTCTTTTTCTGGCCTCACAAGATCTTAGTTCCCCAGCCAAGAACTGAACCCGTGACCCTTGCAGTGGAAGTGTAGAGTCCCAACCACCCGACTTCCAAGGAATTCCCCATTTGCCCATTTTGAATGGGGCTGTTTATCTTTTCTTAGTAAAAGGAAGGAGTTCTTCATATATTTTAAATACAGGTCCCTACCATATATGTAAATATTTTTACATGTTTGATGGTTTCCTTCACAACACAAAAGTTCTTAATTTTGACACAGTACAATTTCTCTATTTTTCCTTGTGTTGCCTGTGCTTTTATTGTCAATCTGTTTATGTGCTATAGGTCTAGTCAGATATTCAAGTTACTCCTGAGTCAGCTTTTATAGTTTGTCTCCTAGAATTTGTTCATCAAAGTTATTTAGCATATATATATTTATATATATATATACTAGTTATCTAGTATATTGACAAATCTTTAGTTTTCCTTTATAATATTTTCTATGATGTCATCTTATCTTCTAAAATCCAGCTATTACTGAGTTCACCACCTTCCCAACACACATACTCATACACCTTCCTGAGTGTTCTTCTGTGTTCACAGCCTACCTCATTCACACTGTAACTAAGACACCTTGTCACTCAGTGTCACAGTCAGCTTGCTTACATATCAGGAGGCTGTGAGCTCTTCAAAGGTTAAGACCACCCCATTCATCTCTGAGTACCCAACTACAGAACAGAGCTGGCTGGACTGTCCCTGAACTTGATGAGTCTTTGCTGGCATCAAAGAGGGGCTGTCTCTGGCTTTCTCTAGCAGTGCTGAGGAGCAAAGAGTGGGAATAGAGAAAGCTGGTATGAGGGAAAGTAAAGTAAGAACTAGTAAGGGGCTCCTTTCCAAATGTGAGTAGCTCCCCAAGCCCTCAAAGAACAAGCTCTTTCTAGACCATCTAAATTAACTGCTAAGGAAGCAGAGTGCATGGAAGTCCCTAAGGACAGTACTGCAGTATTAGCTATTCATAAAGTGCCTTTATGTAGCCCTCTTTTTTTCTACAGAGGTATTTGGCATAAGGGACTTAACAGATAAGATTTGAAAGTAAAAACCGTTCCCACTAACAGTCCCAAGGTCCTTTGGATACTATCACCAGCCATCTGAGTCTGTAATAAACACCAGGGCTGAATAAAGATTGGCAGGGCTGTTTCATCAAGGTTGGGGAGGTTTGATGGTATCCCTTTGCTAATTAAAATTCACTCTTCCAGAGAGCTGTGATCTTTGGTGTCTTATGCACCTGAAAAATATACCTTGACATTTAAGCCATACTCTCTGGGATTGTGCTAGTGGCAGTAATAAGTCACAAATTCCAACCAGAATGAAAATGCTAAATTCTATGCTGGAGCTTGATTTAAAGGGCAAGGAGACCCAGCTCCTAAGTTTTGTCATTAATCCTTCACCACCCAGAGAAACAACCATCTCCCTGTCCTTGGAATAACAAGGCCAACAATCCAAGGCCCTTGCCCACTCCTAAAATTTGAGGCTATGATCACAACAAACCACTTTTATGCTCTGGACAATTTGGGGTGCTGTTAAGGGGCAGTTGGCATATGGTTCAGAAACTACCTGGGCCACACAAGATCAGGTGGCTGGGTGGGCAGAGTCCTTAGACCTGCTCCAGGCGCAGTCGCAAGCCCACAGTGACAACTAGCTGCCACCTCTGCCCAGGGTCCCAAGAGGATCAATTGACTGGCAAGGAAGAGGTTCCTGGCTTTCTGCCAGATCTCTGCTCCCAGGCTCTTCTATCCTGGGGTTGTGGCTTTTTGGCCACCCACACATGCCTCCTCCCCAGTCCCTCCCAGGTCCCCAGGAGGCAGCACATGTAGGGAGGAAATGCTCTGACGACAGCTGGCCTCTTCTTCCTGCGTAGGTCAGGCTGTGCATTCCTAAATAGAGTGGCTTTGCACCCTGTCTGAAATGTGGGCCCCAAGCACACTTGCCCTTCAAACCTTTGTAGACACTGTTGCTGGGCCAAAATGCCCCTTTTCATCTGCCTCTAGAACAGGGTTGCACCCTCACGGTGGCTTCCTTCACCTGTACCCCATCAACCAAAGATCAGCCACCTCCATTCTGGGATCCCCCACGTCTCTGCTGTAGACAGCCCTGACAGGCTAATCATGTTCCCCTGATTGGCCATTACCTGTCCCCCCATGTAGACAAAGCAATAATGGTTCATGGAGTGAGACTGGGGTAAGAAAATAAGGGGAAATATGCCCTGGAGGTCAATGGATCCATCACCCACCTCTTGGTCACATCAGGCTCAGGGAACAAGAGAAGTTGGGCTATCTTCTGAAGTGAAAAAAGTATTTAAAAAAACACCATCTTTGTTCTTGCTTCCTCTAGGAGATTGTCATAGAATGCAGTTTTTAGGGGAGATAGAGTCAAAGGCTGAGAACCAAAGAATTGATGCTTTTGAACTGTGGTGTTGGAGAAGACTCTTGAGAGTCCCTTGGACTGCAAGGAGATCCAGCCAGTCCATTCTGAAGGAGATCAACCCTGGGATTTCTTTGGAAGGAATGATGCTAAAGCTGAAACTCCAGTACTTTGGCCACCTCATGCGAAGAGTTGACTCATTGGAAAAGACTCTGATGCTGGGAGGCATTGGGGGCAGGAGGAGAAGGGGACGACTGAGGATGAGATGGCTGGATGGCATCACGGACTTGATGGACGTGAGTCTGAGTGAACTCCGAGAGATGGTAATCAACAGGGAGGCCTGGTGTGCTGCGATTCATGGGGTCGCAAAGAGTCAGACACGACTGAGTGACTGAACTGAACCGAACTGAGAGTCAAAGGTTAAAGGCAAGAGTGAGAGAATGGAGTCAGAGATAACTGCAAAGGAAAGAGATGCTGGGACAGTGGCCCCGAGGCAGACGGTGATGCTCGCTCCAAATAAGCTGCTTCCTGCTCCAAGTTCTGTGTCCTATCTGTAACCCATGACCAAAGTGCTTGGTTTGGTTGACAATACAAATGTATTACCTAGTCACAAAATTAAGTTCATCTTAAAAATATGTGAGAAATTCAGGTGGGGATAGACAATATGGCAATATGGTAGGTAGACATGGAGTACATCTCTCTCCACAGATGCATCAGGAATAAATAAACCTTCAGATTTAGAAGATCTTGCAGAACACCAGCTGAGAACAGACAAGAGTCCCTGACCACTGGAAAGGAGTACATAGACTCATGAATAACTCAGTAGCATGAAGGAAGGAAGGGAAAAAGAAGAGAGCGAGCAGGACTGGACCTGCAACCATGGGGTGGGGAAACTGAAATGGGGATCCCTGCATTGGGACAAACATTTGCGATGGAGGGAAAGCATTTGAGCCATTGGAGAGTGCAACAGCTCATCTATGACAGTCTGAATGGAGTGATAATCACACCATAAACCTAGCCACAGCCCTATATACCCCAGAGAGGGACACAAGTCCCCTGGAACACTCAGAGGCTGAGAGATGGACCATAATGGGTGGAGAGCATGCCCAGAGCAAGGTCAGTTGTTGACGGTGAAGAGACAGCCTGAGGGGATGGAGGGAAGAGACCTCAGTAGGGAATGCCTTTGGAGGAAAGCTGGGCAGCCATGGAGGCAAGGCAATACTGCTGAGTCACATACAGGGGGTGGAGTCATCACTGCAGCCTCTCGCTCCACCCACTAGCGCCAGCAGCTGACCAATAGGGAAAAACCCTCGAGAGGGTGGCCCTGTGAGTGCCTGGTGTGCTGAGCAATAGCGAAGTACTCTAGCCGGAGGGGGGCCTTTGAGTGCCTGCTGTTCCAAGCAACAGAGAAGGACCAGGCAGGGAGGCTCTTTGAATGCCAGCTGCCAGAGGCTAGAAAAAGACTCTAATAGTGCCATAGCTTCTGTGCCTGAAGATACCAGTGTCTCTGAATGCTTGGTGCTGCCCCATGATCCAAGCAGCTGCCCCACCTACATGCTCAATCCTCTCTGGGGCAGAGCTGCCAGGGCTAGAAAAAGTCCCTAATAGTGCCATATCGTCTATGCCCACAGCTGCCAGCTCCCCTGCATACCTGGTGCCTCCAGGATCCCTGCAATCCCATCAGCTGTGCCAGCTCCAACCCAGTCTTCTCTAAGGCAGACCTAAATCCTCTAAGACAGCCTCAGGAACAACTCCTGTGGATGATCCACAAGCATGTGGGGATGAAACCACAATTGAACTCCAGGGGCAGCATGGCTAAGGAAGAAGCTCAAAAAGCTTTCCATCAGCTGTACAAGCTGCAGATGAAATCCACAAAATCAACCAGGCAGACTCTGTGTCTATGGAATATATTGAAGGACAATGAGAGTTTCCACAAAAGTACTGGTTCTGGATTTTTTCTTCTTTCTTTTTCCATTGCTGAGGTTGTTGATTTTGTTATTGCTATTAACTCTATTTAAGCTTTTGAGAACTTTTTTTTTTAAGCACACTTTTTTATTTCCTTTATATACTTATACCTATACATCGGCTTTTTGCAGCTCTATAGGGTTTTTTCCACTTAAATTTTTTTGTTTGTTTTTTGTTTGTTTTTCTTATTGTTCTTTTCCAGCTGCAGTTATTCTTCAATACATATACTTTTTACACACTTCTATTTAACTTTGCTTTTCTAGTTTTCTTCTTTTCATCCTTTTCTTTCTCTGTTTCACCATGTTTGTTAGTCTATTTTGTTTTCTTTGCTTTATTCCCCAGTTGGCACTCTGCTTTGGTCTTGTTTTCTGGTTTGTGTTTTAGTTAGTTTTGTTTTTAATTATTCGATACCATTTTTGGTTTTCTTTGCAAGCCAAGTGGCTCTCTGGTACTTTCTTCTCTCTGGACTGTTTTGGTTTTGTTTGTGTGTGTGTATATGTATGTTCTTTTGTTTTTGCTGTTTTTCGTCTGATTTTGTATCTACCATTGGTCTAGGGTTTCTTGATTTGTTTTGTTTTTTGTTTTTCTATGTTTGTTTTGGCAATGAGGAGTTCATGATCTGAGCCACAGTCAGCTCCTGGTCTTGTTTTTGTTGACTGTATAGAGCTTCTCCATCTTTGGCTGCATAGAATATAATCAATCTGATTTCGGTGTTGACCATCTGGTGATGTCCATGTGTAGAGTCTTCTCTTGTGTTGTTGGAAGAGGGTGTTTGCTATGACCAGTGCATTTTCTTGGCAAAACTCTATTAGTCTTTGCCCTGCTTCATTCCACATTCCAAGGCCAAATTTGCCTGTTACTCCAGGTGTTTCTTGACTTCCTACTTTAGCATTCCAGTCCCCTATAATGAAAAG